>QRFJ01005603.1:0-73397 GCA_006176705.1 Cocos nucifera
GAGAGAGATTAGAAGAACAGAAGAAGATCTCATTCCTACATGGATAGAAGACCTTCGATTATTTAAGACAGGAGGAGGGAGAGACGCCTTACAACGGTCATTTATGCCCCAGCGATCTTGTCAGGAATAGGAGGATCTCATCCTAACAAAGGTAAATGTTAACCATGTTAGAAACAGGAAGAGAATCTCGTCCTAACATGCATGAAGACCTCTGATTATTTAGAACAGGAGGAGGAGAGAGGCCCTTACAATGGCCCTTTTGTGCCCTAGCAATCTTATCAGGAATAGGAGGAGGACCGCATCTTGACAAGGATGAATGCTAACCACGTTAGGAATATGACGAGAACCTCGTCCTAACATAGATAAAGACCTTTGATTATTTAAGATAGAGGGAAGACATTTTTTCAACAGATAAAATGAAGGAAATGAAGAAATCAACAAGCATCAAATCCATAAAAATAAGGAGACAATTGAAGGAAGCGACATTTCATTGAAGTTGAAGTCTATTACAAAGTAAAGATCCATAAGATATTATACAAAATAAAGAAAAAGATGAATTCCTATGAAGGACCAGATTCATCAGACTTCGGGCTATTGACCCTGGCCATCACAAGTGATTGCTTTAGGCTGATGACTTCTTCTTCAAGCTCCTTCCTCTTCAATAGGCTCTTGCAGAATAAGTTATTAGCTCTTTGGCAATCATCCTCCAATTCAACGCAACACTTTCTCAGACAGCGACTCACCTCCGCATCTTTAATAGTTTAACCGCTCATATTGCATTGATTCTTCAGCTTATTGAAGTTTGGCCTTCTTCTTCCAGTATCTTTGAAGATCACCAAAGCTCCTTAAGAGCAAGCTTTCCACTCTTAACTGCACCAACCTCCTGATTAATGGCTAATTTCTTCCAAAGATGAGCCACCTCATCATTGGCTGTTTTGAGCTTATGTTTGAGCTGGGACATTTTCTTCACCCAGCCAAGTCGATAATCGTTATGCCAAACTTTGGTGTTATGAAGTTGCTTCTGGAGATTGAAAAACTTCTTCGACCAATCCCAACCATACTACTCCTTATCAGAGAACCACTGTAAGCCTTCCTCCAGCAAATTAATCTTGTCTCTCACGGTGTTAAGCTCGACCTCAAGAGAGCTAACTCTCGCAGTCAACATCCAGGACTTATCATTGGCATGCTTCTTGACTTCTTCGAGCTCCATCTCAAAGTTACTCTTCTTCCTGATATAGTTCATGGAATCCTTTTTGTATAAATTTTGAAGGTGGGTAACCTCAATTGTAGCCTTAGAGTAGCTCTTTCTCAATTTTTGAAGCTCATTTTCGATTTTCTTCAATTTCTTCTTCAAGTGATGAACTTCTTTTTTTAAGTTTTTTATCATGAACTTTAGAAGAATGCCTTGAGATAGTGGCATAGCCTCCATTGGGAATGACGGATCATGACTTTGATCACTAGAGGAGTTCTGAATGACACAAACCATAATATAAGTATAAAAATAAGAAATATATTTTCATTACTAAAAGTAATTTATGTACATAAAAAAAAATAGAAAAAATATAATTATCAAAAGTTTTCAACCTATGGAGGCATGGTAGCAGGTGAGGTCGGTGCATTCTCTGTGACCTTGGGAGTAGACTCGAGGACTACGGTCATAAGTTCAAAAACTTTGAGGGTAGGATCGACAGTGGGGAGGCAGTGCCGACATTGGAAGGACCCACCTCATCATTGGGCTCGTCTATCAGAAGATCAAGATCCACATCTAGAAAGTTCTTTGTAATCCTCCTTATACAGATCTTGAACCCCTCTAGGAAAGCTTCTCAGGCGAAAGCCATCTTGATGTCCTCCATAGCCTTGGAGGACTTGAAGGCTTCAACAGCCCTCTCCCATTCAGCTCCGACCTCCTCTTCAAGTTTCATCATCTTCTCTTTCGCAAGAGCTAAGGCAGCCTTCAGTTCTGCCACTGCTTCTTCTTCCTTGCCCCTTGAAGGCACTCAACTTTTGAGGACTGAACCTCCGAGGCCTTCTTCAAATAGTCAACCTTGGCCTAAACCTTCTCGATCTCCATCCAAGCCTCCTAGAGGGCTTTATAAGTCTCAACCTGGCAAAGATCCGCTGTCTTCGAATGGGCAAACAAGTAATGCCCTAGCTGTAGAATAGAGAGAAACCAAATCAAAATCTCAAAAGTATGCTCTACATTCGATCAAGATTGGGGAGAATCAATTACCTCAAGATAGGCAGCGTAGGACTCATCGAGCCTCTCCGTATTCTTCATTTGGATCATCTTGTCAATGATATGCAAAAAAATGCTGCCCTCCATCAAAAATTAGACAAACTCCTGATCATCCAAAGAATCTTGCCCCTGGTCGGAGCTCTCGCCACTAGAGTGCTCGACTTTTCTCTTGATCCTCTTGGCGATGGCATTTTTATCCTTTCTCTTCTTCTTCTCCATAACCTCCTCTTGCTTAGGAGGTGCAAGAGGAGTGGCTTCATCAGGCATGGTTGGGCTCGGCACTGCTACAATGGGTATTGGATAGGCACGGCCTGGATTGTCGCATCAAGGTTGGGTCTCTAGTGCAAGCTTTCTTTGATGGTTCCCTGGTAGAACTACCCTTCCTCTTGAAAGACTTGATCTCTTTGGACAAATGGTTGCATTCTTCTAGAGTCATCTCTGTGACAAAAAAGGTTAAAGTCAGAAGAAAAATAATGCAAGATCAACTGGTTATGGGGGAGAACCTACTAGATTAAGGGGGCTAAGATTGAGGTTAAATAAAGTTTGGTCATCCAGAAGCCCAAAAATCAAAGGAGCCTGATAGTTCTTCAGTCTATCGATCGAGTCTCGATCTTCTTTCTTAAGCACGGGAGCTCGGCTTGCCGAATCCCTAATATCTCCCCAGAAAGAAAGTCCTAATTCTAAGGTGAGACACGAGATAAAGAAAAATTTTTTCTTTCAGTTGTGAATGAAAAAAGGAGCACCCTTAAGCAACCCCTTCCTTTCAAATTGGGAAGAGACATACCATCAATCTTTGGTGGTAGGATGATGTTTAAAAGTGAAGAAGTTGTGGAATAAAGAAAGGGTAGGTCAGACATCGACCATGATGCACAAGGAAAGAAATGCTATAATGAACCTAAATGAGTTCGGCAGCATGAAAGCGAAGGAGATATTCAAGAATCTAAAAAGGATGACCATAAAAGAAGAAATTGATAACCTAAGTTTGGCTTGAAGGGCTTCAACATATAAATAAATATGGCTCGAAGGAGGAGAGCAGGCTCGGTCACTAGGACCAGGAAGTTTGAGCTCATATTTGGAAGGGATCCTGAATTGGATTCTAATTAGAGAGAGGTTTTCATGCCAAAGTTTATAAGGGATGGTGTCAGGGATGAATAAAGGTCGTGATGTTTCTATAGGTTCGGTGTCCTTATATGATAGATCCATCAGGGCCAGGTGAGATGAACTCCCAGAATAGGTTGACTAGGATTCTTTGGTAAACATATGGATCAAACAAGGCTTCAAAAAACCTCAAAAAAATAAGAAAAATAAGATGCAAAACTTGCTTGAAGAAATCGAATGGACGAAGACACAAAAGATGCAGGAATAATCAAAAGAAGGGTTTTGAAACTAACCTAAATTAATTGGGAAGAGTATGGAGAGGATGAGCATGATGAAAATTGAAGGAGAGAATGCCTGGGACTGGAGAAAATGGTGGAGGAGGCTAGAACTTTTGAGCAGAAGGAAGATGAAAAATCAGAGGTAGAGGAAGAGGGTCTCAATCGAGATGAAGTCCTAAAGGAAGAGTATGAGTTTAAATATCCTGAAGAGCCCAAGGTGGTTTTGATTGCAGATCTCCTCTGGCCGATCTTTAGGTTGATGCATGTCCTACTCATCATGACAGGGGATTGACAGCTAATAGGTCCTTAATTACATCATACTTTGGATAGAGCTTTCATGAGAGTTTCAACAAATTATCTTTTTGGATTGCCTTATATTGAAGAAGCTTTGGTGCTAGCACAATAAATGCCAAAACTTTCCATCCGATGAGGGCAGAAAATCAAAAAAGAACTTCAACAGTCATCCTTCTTTGTACTTTCCTCCTTAAAACTTCAAATTCAAAAGTAGGAAGACTATTATTAGGGTTAAACCCACTCCTACCGAAGTTCGGCCTAGTATCTGATCCCAAGATAATCTCAAGATGGTCAATCTTCAATCGACCAACTGATCTTCTTGACTACATGAATAAACTACAAAGCCCACGAAGCATTGCGAACCCCATCCAGACAAGCTTGAATAATAAAAGTCAAGGTCTTCCACCATTGTAGATGTGCAGGCCTTTCCCGGGATTTGTTGTTCTTGACTGAATATAGTAGTTCAGTTGCATCGAAAAAATGCAACCATATCTATTAGACATTGGAGGATGGGTTGGGCTCAATATTCTGGATACAGTGATAGACTCAATTAAGAATTCAATTCATGCAAATGATGGGTCTAACTTAACTAAGAAGTGGAGCAATATTTCGGACATGGTGAGCTTCATGAATTAGAGACCAGATTTGGATGCACCATGATTAGAGAATCATTGAACAAGAGTTGTCCACTCATCGGTTGATCCATCACCAATAACTATTAGGTGAGGTGGTGAGCCAGTCGGTGGGACTGCACCACTCACTAGAAATCTATAATCATGAAGATTTTCGCATCTCTGCTAAGTGAGTATAGGGATTCGAGTAAATAGTAGAAGCCCAAATTTATTTAAAAATAAAAATCCTAAATAAATTGGTTAAGTCTAATTACAAAATCTAACTAAAAGCTTTGACCGAACCCACTGACCCATATCCTAGATACCTATAGACTGACCGAACCCAACTACAAGGATTGACTCTAGAACTTTAAAATAGTTTTGAATTCCAAGAAGTTGACTCATGTATTAGAACAGGATTCTTCCACTTTACCAGCCGTTCGTCCACTGATCAGAGAGCATCTCCAAAAAATGGATGGATGAAGATAACAAAGCCAGGGATTATATATTGGGCTCGATGTCTGATGAGCTCTAGTGCCAACATGAAGATATTAAGACTAGTTACCAAATATTGGCTCACCTGCAAGAGTTGTTTGGTGAACAAAGTCGCGTAGCCAAATATCAAGTCACTAAGAGATATTTTAAGGCTCAGATGCATGATGGACAGTCGGTCCAAGATCATTATTTGATGATGATCAAAAACATAGTAGAGATTGAGAAGCTTGGTGTCAAGTTAGATCAAAATCTGTAGATTGATAAAATTATGCAATCTTTGATTGATGCGTATGGACAGTTCATCATGAATTACCATATGCATAAATTATAAAATAGCTTGGTTGAACTTATGAATATGCTAGTTACCATTGAGCTCTCTATGAAAGGTACAAAGGGCTCAGTGCTTGCTATAGAGTAGACTTCTTCCAAGAGAAAGTCTTTTGAGAAGAAGAAGAAGACTGTGAAGAAGCAGAAGATGGAAGGTGGGAAGAAGAAGAAGGTAGAGCCGAAGAAGAAGGCCGCTGATAAGAAAAAATATTTTCTTTGCAACACTGGCGGTCACTGAAAGCAGAACTGCCCTCTTTACCTAGCCAGCCTGAAGAACAAGAAGGAGGTAGGTCCTTTTGGAGCTTTGCTAATTATAGAATCTAATCTTACAATTTTTTCTGCATCTAGTTAGATGTTTGACTCTGATTCTAGTGCTCACTTATGTACTTCTATGCAGGATCTTGAGGATAGCAGGAGGCTGAGGGATGGTGAGATGATCCTATGCATCAGAAATGGAGCAAGAGTTGTTGCTATAGTTGTGAGAACCTATCCTCTTCAACTATCATCAGGATTAGATTTAGATCTTAGAGATTATTTTTATGTGCCTGCAGCAAGTAGGAATTTAATTTTTATTTCATGTTTAGCATAAGAAGGCTATGTAATTAGTTTTCTTAGGGACCATTGTAATATTCTTTATGAAAGAAACAAAATTACAAGTAGTTTTCTTATAAATGGTCTCTCTCAGTTACATATTGATGTTTCTATTTTTAATATCTAGCAAAACATGAATGCCATAGGACCAAAACAACTTAAGGATAGTCTAAACGTTAGATATCTTTGACACCTTAGGCTAGGTGATAAGTACCATAAATTTACCAACAAAAGTATTAATTTATCAATTAATTTATATTAATTTTTAAAAATTAATGATCAATTTATATATATTTTTAAAAAGTTAATATTTTTATTAATTAAAAAATAATAAAAATTAAGAAAATAAAATTTTATAATTACTGGAAAGAGCTTATTTTTTTAATCATAATGAAATAAGTTTTGTGTAAAACAGAGCTAAAATGGAGAAGATATGAATTTTTAAAAAAATAAAATAAATAAAAATTAAATGAAAAATAACATACGGCTCAGTCGGCTTAAGCCGCCACGCCATATCAGCTGGCGCATCCAAATGCGCCAAGCCAAGCCGACAAAGTCAACACACCAAGTTAGCCACGCTAGTCGACTTAGCCATGAAAGCTGTCAGTCGGTCCATGATCCAGGTGTGGACTACCGGTTTAGTAGAAATCGGCGAATCACGAAGCGACACATGATGGACCTAGACCCTTAAAGGGTTTACAGAAAATCTATCAAGGCTTACAAGGCATTTTGGATTTTTCACTCGATGATAGGAGATGCTGATTCATTACAGTGTGCGGTGTAGCTGGTTCACGTGGTCCATGAGAACAGTAATTGCGCGAACAGATGGATCTGGTTGATTGCGGTCAAGATCAGATGGTGGAGGAAATTTTCTACTTCAGACTTCACGCAGATCGCCATCGGATGGCAGCGCTCACATCTGACTCAGATTCAGTAGTCCAAAATGAACCCGATGGTGATCAGGACTCCCAACATGCGATCAATGGCCAGATTTTCTCCATCAACGTGTGATCAACGGCCAGAATTTAATCCGACCTAATCTAGGTCAATACACATCCGATTTTGATGATTTTTGGTTCATTGGATTTCTATTGAATGGCTAAATTTCACCAGACTTCAATTGAATTCATCTAGGACTCCTTTTAATCTAAATTTCACTTGAATTTTTTTCTATTTTGATGATTAAAACATCTTTAGCCCCACATTGCCTACTGAAAAACTCTCCAGCCTTCCAATACCTATAAATAAGATCCCAGGCCTCCAAAATTGAGAATTTTCGATCAAGGTAAAGCTTTGGTATAGGGTAGAGCCAAGCTTTGGATTAGAGGCTACTTCAAAGCAACAGATGCTGAGAAGAAGAGCTGGACTTCTAAACAATCTTTCTGCTAATGCCGATCCAAGATCAGAGATCAGCCTATTTAATTTCTTTTTCTTTTTTTATGTATTTAAATTATAAATTTTTTAATTAATACAATATTTATTTTTATGCTTTTTAATTTCATACTCTTTATTTTTATTGTAATTTAATTTCTATACTTTAATTATTACTTTTTATTTTATTGTAAGTAGATGCTAAGATCTAACTAGTAGATCTTAGTACCAAGTTTAAATTTCTACACCTTTTAATTTTTGCTTCCGACTTTACTTTTAATTTTAAAACTCTTTTCTTTTCTTTTTTTCTTGTAAAATTAAATATTTTAAATCTAAAAATACTACCTTTCCTATAGATTCGATCCGACTCAGTGCTATCTACGTACTTTTAATTATTTTAAGAAATTAGATTAAACTGATAAATATGGTGTCTTAACGACAACATCGCATTCTTATCAAATTTTTGGTGTCATTATCGAAGAAGGCACAGATATTAAATTTTTGATCTCTTTAATTTTTTTATAAATAAATTATAAATAAAATTTTTATTTTCTTATAAATATTGCTTGCTAACTTTTTTTTTGCAGAAAAAGAGGTTAAAGAACAAAAATAACCAAGGCAAGGAACAAATCATTCAGTTTTGCTTAGTGAGATCAATCCTAACCCTAGTCTTCTTTTTTTTTTTTTTTTTTTTTACTTTATTTTTAAATTAATTTAAAAAATATCCATTTAAACCTAATTAAAAGCTTTATGATAAGATTAGAAATCCTAATTATTTAGAGTATGCATTATATTAGTTTTATTTTTATTTTTTTTGATGATTGTTGGAGGCAAGGTAAGCCTTTCAGAATTCAATTAGTTGTATGCATCTAATTTAAATTGCATAGAACCATTTGATTAAAATTTTTTTGTGAATATTCATATTAAACCAAATTAAGGGCACAACCCAATTAAACAAGATAAGATGAGAATTTGATCACCCTTTCTTGGCCCATAAATAATTAACCAGCATCCTGCATTGACCTAAGTCTTTAATTTTAAAATCAATTAGACATCAGTCCTAGGAGCTCGAGCTCAATAAGATAAGAAATCCTAAGAGTTGAATTAGATTAGGGTTAGTCAATTTGACTGATGTCTAGGAAAGTGGTTCAGGGACGACTGAGCCCGAAGGAAGGTAGTTTATAATTGATTCCATTAACTTACCTGGCCAAGCATAATTGATATCTAAGGCAAGCAACGGAGGGACTCCCACCGATCTTATACTTACTTGGCCAGTTGATTGACTGATCTTATACTTAAAGGGCTTGAAAGTAACTTTGGCAGTTAGAAGCTGTCTAGATCTAAGATAATCCTTAGTCAGGATTAATTGACCAACTTGATTGCTAACCAACATCAAATCTTATTAAAACTAATTTTTCTCTCACTTCTTAGCTCTAGGACTCCTTAGGACATCTTCTTTAGAACTTCTCTTTCTTCTTCTTTTTTCCTTCAAAAATAAAATAAAATAAAATTTAAATTAAATTAAATTAAAAATTAAATTAAATTAAATTAAACTAACTAAATTTTTTTTTAAATAATAATTCAATAAAATTAAACTAAATTAAAAAATAATTAAATAAATAAAATAAAAAAATTTAAAAGATATTTAAAAAATTAAAAGAAATAATAAAATAATAAAAAATCTATAAAAAAATCTAAAAAAATTTTGAGCAATACATTAGGGTTGCATTAGGGCATGCATGGTAAGAAATTGCTTTATCTGATCTAGTTGAACCCAATCATAAAATTAAAAGGCTGAATTATATTAAACTTGATAATCAAATGGCTAAAAATTTTAGAGAACCATCTAAGCAGATGAAGAAATATTTTATTTCTTCTACCTATAGCCCATTGACTTGTATCCAGTTACCTGATATCCATGCTATCCACTATGAGATCAAGCCGACTACAATCTAGATGCTCCCATCTTTCTATAAGAACACCAATGAAGATCCTTATAAATATCTGGATGAATTCTTAGAAATCTGCTCTATGGTGAGAATTCAAAATTCAACTGAGGATGCCCTTAGACTAATTTTATTTTTCTTATCATTAACAGACAAAGCCAAGTACTGGCTTGACACAATAGGGAGACCAATTAAAACATGGGCTGAATTATAAAATAAATTTCTTAAGAAATTTTATCCCATAGGCCAAACCAATCCTATGAAGCGAGCTATCACTAGATTTACTCAGCTTTTAGGAGAACAAATTCACAAGTCATAGGAGAGACTTAAGAAATTTCTTAGAAAATGCCCACACCATAGTCTATCTAAGTGGCAAATCGTACAAGCTTTCTATGAAGGTTTAGGAGACCAATATAAATAGATGGTAGATGCATCCTATGGAGGTGCATTCATGAATAAAAGTGAGGATGAATCGCATGCCTTATTTGAAACTCTGAGTAAAAACTTGATCAACCATGCTTCATAATCTTTCTACTAAAAGCGGATAGGAATTTATGATCTAGACTCTAGTTCTAAGGTTGACTTGAACCAATTAGCTCAGAAATTAGATAAAATTGATCTTTTTGCCTAAAAATTAGATCAATTCCTAAATCCAGGTCAATAATCTCCTGTATAATTTATATCACCTTCTAATTATCAGAAAATTTATTTAATCTATGTTAGCCCAACTCATCATGTGAATGAATGTCCTACGATTGCACAATTTCCATCTTTTATCCAAAAACAATTCCAATTCCACCTATTGGAGTAACAATTCCAATCCAGGTCAATAATCTCCTTTCAAATTCATATAACCGACATTGGAGTAACTATTCTAATTTTTCTTGGACACCCCAACAGACTCAGGCTTAGACCCAAATTCCACCTATCCAAAACTATCAAAATAGGCTTCAATACCAAAACTATGCCTATAATAATGGTCAGCCTAGTCAGTTTACTCAACCATCATATAACAACCAGCTATCATACCCACCTCCTCAACAAACTAATCTAGTTGATGATAGATTTAACCAACTTCAACTATTAATTCTGAATCAATAACAATCGATCTTGACTCAACAAGAATCTATCACCAAGCTAGAAGATCAAATAGGATAATTAGTTAAATCTAACATGAGGAGAGAACTAAATCAACTACCGAGCCTATGAATTTCAAACAACCCACCTAATGTCCACCAACCACCTGGACCAAGTTATCAATTTAATATCTTAACTAAGAATCCTCAATTTAAGAATACCAAAGTAATTCTTGAACTTAAAAGCTATAGAATTCTTATGGATCCATACCAAGACTAGGTGAGAGAGACTAGTACTGATGCTAGCCAAAATAAAAATTTAGAGGAATAGGTTAGTACTGAAATCAACCACATAGAAGAATCTAAGCTCGAAACTAATACTGATGCTGGTTTCAGCTTAAATGAGATAGACATAGAAAAAAAGAGAATAGATGATTTACCCGAGACTTATAAATCTAATATCCTATTTTCTTCAACCCTAAAAGCTAGTTCTTCTTACAAAAATCAAGAGGCATGTAATGAAGTGTCAATGGAGTTATTTAAATAAGATCACATTAATTTACCTTTAGAATTAAATCCACCTTTAGACATCCTTCTAGTATCGAGTGCATTAAACTTAACTCCTAATTCAAAAACTCAATTCATGAGTATTTCAGAAGAACAAATAGAAGAAATTCTTAATAAACATGAGTCTTAAAATGGGGTCACAAATTATGTCCCTAAAATTAACAACGATTATATCAATAAAGGGATAAGAAATTATCTTCCTAAGATTAGCAATCCAAAACCATTAGAATTTATCAATCTAGTATTTGACATAGGATAGTAAGCTGCATTGTGTCTGGCTGAAGATGGTAAACTTAGCACTTGTTAGGAGGCAACCCAATATTTAGTTTTCTTTAGTTTAATTTATCTTTTCAGTTGATTTTTTTTTAGGATAATTTGAATAAGTTCGAGGGAGAGAATAAATTTTCAAAGGCATGTATTGGACCAAAAATATACTGAGTCAGGTGTATTCTTTTATATTCTTTATTACACCCTTTATTTTTTCTTCTCCATTGAGGATAATATCGATTAAGTTGGGGGTTGAAAAATTAAAATTTTAAAATTTTAAGTCCTCAAAAATGTTAGTATTTAGTATTTAGACATCTGATTATGCTTAAGAATCAAATTAAACTAAGCATTTTTTTAAAAAAAATTGATACATGGATTAGAAAATTTGTGAGATATTGAGGGATCAAGTATTAAGAAAACCCAATAAAGAGTTAAGTCTAGAATATAAAATTTTTTTTCTTTGAGCATTTCTAATTTTTTCTACTAGCATCAAAGAAAAGTCTACTTTTTATGGACTTGTATAGGGTAACTATACATTTCTTGATATAAAAAATTAAAATAAAATAGTTTTTAAATACTTCTCACTGAGTAACCAGGCCTCTTTGCCTAAGCAAGCATTGAGTTTCACGTCAAAAGGTGAAAAGGGCAAAGAAGTTCATTGTAAAGCTAGTCTTAACTCGTAGCCTGTTTGATTCGAGCTTGTAAGTCCGAGGGATATTCTATACCTAGTACCCTAAAAATAACTGATTTGGGAGTCATTGGCCCAAGGCTCGCTACATGGATCAAATAGAAAGCTTAAGGGATTAAGATACTCAATATTGATATAATATTAAAAAATAAAAAATAAAAAATATTAGTTTTTCATCGAATAATTGGATCCCATTGTCTAAGTAAGCAATGATATTCGCATCAAAAAATGGATAATATGAAAATAAAATTCAATAAATGAAGGGCGAAAGTAGCAATACAGTTGCCTATATGAAAGTTTAGATAAATCAGAGATAAATGTGAGATAATTTAGAAAAAATTAGAAAAATTTAATATTTTTTACTTAATTTTTTTATTAATAAGTATTAGTACCCCAATGAGATAAAGCCATTTTGAAAACTGCTTAGGTAAAATTCAAAACTCTAATTTTAAAAGATATTTAAAACTAAATTTTTTTTTTACTCAAGAATGAGCAAAGCTTAAGTTGGAGGGTGTGATAAGTACCATAAATTTATCAATAAAAGTATTAATTTATTAATTAAATTATATTAATTTTTAAAAATTAATGATCAATTTATATATATTTTTAAGAAACTAATATTTTTATTAATTAAAAAATAATAAAAATTAATAAAATAAAATTTTATAATCAATGGAAAGAGCTTATTTTTCTTATCACAACAAAATAAGTTTCGCACAAAATAAAGCTAAAACAAAAAAAATATAAATTTTTTAAAAAATAAAATAAATAAAAAATAAATACAAAATAACATACAGCTCAGTCGGCTCAAGCCGTTGTGCCATATCAGCCGACGTATCCAAATGCGCTGAGCCAAGCTAACAAAGCCAGTGCGCCAAGCCAGCCATGCTAGCCGACTCAGCCATGGAAGCCATCAGCCGGTCCATGATCCAGGTGTGGACCGCTAGCTCAGTAAAAATCAACGAATCACGGAGCGACAAGTGATGGACCTAGACCCTTAAACGGTTTATAGAAAATCTATCATAGCTCACAGGGCATTTTGGACTTTTCACTTGGTAATAAAAGGTGCTAATTCATTATGGTGTGTGGTGCAGCCGGTTCACGTGGTCCATGAGAATAGTAATTACGCAATCGGATGGATCCGATTGATTGCGGTCAAGATCGAATGATGGAGAAAATTTCCTACTTTAGCTTCATGCGGATCGCCATCGGACAATAGCGCTCACATCTAACTCAAATCCAACAGTCCAGAATGCTCCCAATGGTGATTAAGACTCCCAACGAGTGATCAGTGGCTAGATTTTCTCCATCAATGCGCGATCAATGGTCAAAATTTAATCCGACCTAATCTGCATCAATACATATCCGATTTTGATGATTTTTGATCCGTTGGATTTCTATTGAATGGCTAATTTCACCAAACTTCAACAAAATTCATCCAAAACTCTTTCTAATCCAAATTTCACTCAGATTTCTTCCTATTTTGATGATTAAAACATCTTTAGTCCCACATTGCCTATAGAAAAACTCTCCAACCTTCCAACACCTATAAATAAGATCCCAAGCTTCCAAAATTGAGAATCTTCGATCAAGGTGAAGCTTTAGTATAGGGTAGAGCCATACTTTGGATTAGAGGCTACTTCAAAGTAATGGGTGCCGAGAAAAAAAGCTGGGCTTCTACACCATCATTCTGCCAATACCGATCCAAGATCAGAGATCAGCCTATTTAATTTCTTTTTTTATATATATTTAAATTATAAAATTTTTAATTAATGTAATATTCATTTTTTATGCTCTTTATTTTTATTATAATTTAATTTTTATACTTTAATTATTATTTTTTATTTTATTGCAAGTAGATGCTAAGATCTAACTAGTAGATCTTAGTACCAAGTTTAAATTTTTGCACCTTTTAATTTTTACTTTCGAATTTACTTTTGATTTTAAGACTCTTTTCTTTTCTTTTTCTCTTGTAAAATTAAAAATTTTAAATCTGAAAACACTACCTTCCCTATGGATTCGACCCGACTCACTGCTATCTACATATTTTTAATTATTTTAAGAAATTAGATTAAACTGATAAACATAGTGTCTTAACGACAACATCGAGTTCTTCTCACTAGATCATATAGCTGAATACAGGATTAACAAATTGGAGAAATCTGGGCTATTGAGTCCGTTGACTTTTGAGTTATATCCAATTTATGAATCATGCCTTCATGGCAAAATGGCAAAGCTTCCTTTTGTAGGACATGAAAAAAGGGCTACATACCTACTTGCCCTAATACATACTGGTGTATGCGGCCCATTTGATGTACCAACCAGAGGCAATTATATCTACTTCATCATCTTTATCAATGATTTATCTTGGTATGGGTATGTGTATTTGATGCGACATAAGTTTGAAGCCTTTGAAAAGTTCAAAAAATTCAAACTCAAAGTAGAAAAATAAATAGAAAAATCCATTCAGGCTCTTAAATCAGATCAAGGAGGAGAATACCTTAGTCAAAAATTTCTAGACTATCTTAAGGATAATGGCATAGTGTTATAATGGACTCCATCTGAAACATCCCAACTCAATGATATTTTAAAATGGAGAAATCGTACTCTATTAGATATAGTCCGATCCATGATGAGTTTCATAGATCTTTCTGAGTTTTTTTGGGGATATAGTCTGATGACTGCTATATATTTACTAAATAAGGTTTTCTCTAAAATCATTCCTACCATACCATACGAGATATGGCATGGTAAGAAATCAAGTCTGAGTCATCTTAGAATTTAGGGTTGTTCGGCTTATGTCAAGAGACAACAGATAGATAAATTAGAGTCTAAGTCCTTTAGAGCTTGATTTGTTGGACATCTTAAAGAGTCATTAGGATATTATTTCTATCCTTAAAAGAACACAATGTGATTGTGAGTCAACATGCCATCTTTTCTGAAAAATAGTTTATTCAAGATGGTGGCATCGGAAGATAGATTAGACTCAAGGAGAAAATCTCTAATGAAAAATGAGCTAAGGAACCTATAGAGCCCAATCAATTAGAGCTAACCCAGACACTACCTCCTTCACTTCATAGATCAAGTAGAATTTTTCATCCTTCTAAAAGGTACTTAGGTACTATCTCAGAGGACGTAGACAAAATGTTTCTCACAGAAAATAGGGTTCATGGTGATGATCCCAAAACTAATGATGAGGCAATATTAGATATCAACTCTGAGAAATGGTTAAAGGCAATGAAGTTAGAAATTGATTCAATGCATTCAAACCAAGTCTGGACCTTAGTAGATCCATTTGAAGGTATAGTACCTATTGGTTATAAATGGATCTTCAAGAGAAAGATAGATGTTGATGGGAATGTAGAGACACTCAAAGCAAGGCTCATATCGAAAGGGTATTGTCTGCACAAAGGCATTGACTATCAGGATACTTTTTTGCCAGTAGTCATGCTCAAATCCATCCATACACTGCTTGCTGTTGCAGCCTATTTTGATTATAAAATATGGCAGATGGACGTAAAATTCAAAGATTTGAAGCTTTGCCCATAGTTCAATCGATATATAAATTAATCAATGCAAAGGTGATTGAACCGTTGCTTTTGATGCGTGCTAATTTATAGCTATGGCAAGTGCACCAGTCGATCAAGTAATAAAGTGAATGAGTAGAGTATCGTCCCTAGAGGATTGGAAAAATAAGTACTGAAAAGCTCTTTCCTATGCTTTATTTAGAAGATCGATTTATGAGAATAAGAAATTAAAGAAAAATAAAAAAAATAATTAAAAGTTTTTAATTAAATAGAGAGAGTGTAAATTATTAGGGTTTTAAACTTCAAGAGCAATGGATTACTAAGGCAATCGGTTCACCAACTCAGTCAATACAATATTCAGATTTTTAGATTAATTTTATTTCATGTGACGGTGGAGTCTCCTAATTTATTCACTACCCTTTGGTCCAGGCATAGCAAAACTATTAATATTTATTAATTATCCTTTGGTCCAGGTGTAATTTAAATAAATATTAATGCATTAGGTTTTGTGAAACCCTCTAATTAAAATACGCTGCGTCCAAAGCGCACTAAAATTCCCGCATGCATATGAATTCTAATTTGATTCATAATACAAGGTATATAATCAAGAAGCATTAACATAGATGTACTTGGTCCGTAACATCTATGTTCATCAGATCAATTAGAAGATGGCCAGTAATCTAAAAGCATTAAGATCAGATTTATATACTCCTCATGAATAAAATTTAAAAATAAATCATACTGAATATTGCATCAAAAGAGTGGCTACACCTTAGCCTTAGTAAAAGAAAATTTAGTTCATGATAACAAGTTCAAAAATAGCAAATAAAATAAAAAGCATAGAGAAATTAGACTGTTTGATTGCTGAAATTGATTGTCTGCTGCTCTTGATGTGGAGAACTTGGCGAAGAAGAAGAGGCTCCTTGATCGATGTCTTGATCGTCGAAGAAAAATCAAAAACCTTTTTGATTTTCTCACAAATCACTCTTCTCTTTCTATCTCTCTCTCTCTCTCTTTCTCTCTCTCTCTCTCTCTCTCTCTCTCTCTCTCTCTCTCTCTCTTTCTCTCTCTTCTCTCTTTTTTTTTCACGACAACATAGGTTTTTTATAGATAAAGAGTTTGATTTCCCCCCAAAATCCATCAAAAATTAGGTTTAAGACTCCCAAAACAACTCAAATTAAGATCTGGATAATTCTGGCCCGTTAGATGTTGATCAAACGGTCCAAAAACCACTCAAAAACCCCTTAAAATAACCCAGATCAAGTCGGATTTAATATCAGCCATTGGATCAACCGTTGGATCAAATCTGGGCCATCCGATCGCATTGAAAGAAGCCTTCTGATCTATTAGTTTAACGTCGGGATGAATCTCAGCCGTTGGATCTCGATCGGGAGCTGCGGATGCCATCCATCAGCGCCTTCTTTTCGACCGTCCGATCAAGCTTTCAGTGAAAACCGCCCGTTGGATCAGCCAAAATTCCCAAATTGCCCTCCGTGGACCATGCGCGAGCCCGGTGTTGCATGGACCGCCGCGTTCTTCAGCCAATCAGAGCGCGCCTCTTGCTGTGAAATTCCCGAAATACCCTTCAGATGGTCCACCGTGCGCCGCAAAAAATGCTGACGTCATCCTGACGTCAGCGTTGCATCGGTGGTTTTTTTTTTTTTTTTGAAATTCAATTCTGGGCTCGTTTGAAGTCCGTTTTGCCTGAAATTTATTTTCATCTGAACCAGAAAAATAAGATCTTCACATTGGTGGCCTTCTTTCCTACATAAGATTAATAAAAGTATCAATTTCTAATAAAATAGATTAATTTATTTTATAATTTAATACTTTTATTAGTATATTTTTACCACTTATCACACCCCCCAACTTAGTCATTGCTAGTCCCTTAGCAATGTTTTATTTAATACCATGTTTCAATAAGATTATCCATCACAAAGATAAAATCTAGGATTAAAGGTCAAAAAGTTTAGAAAATACTGCTAACTAAGCATTGAGCTTCAGAAGCAAATTTTTCAGTCAATACAATTAAAAACTTTCTTAGAGTACATCAAAGATCTATAGCACTTGTGTTCGTGATGACTAACTTTAGCATTTCAGTATTAAATTAAAAGAACAAAAGTATCCTCTCTCTTATCACCTATTTTGGTCAATTTTCTATACATTCTCAATTTTATACTCATGAATTAAGGTAGCTTTCACACTGCCTTTTCTTTTCTTTTTTTTTTTTTTTTTTTTACTGTGCTGAGCATCCTGGCCTTTCCTTCACCATTTTACGTGAATTTTCACACTTGACCTAGGTGCAGAGACCCAGTTACTAGGCTTTGGGCAATCCACATATACTCTATCTTTTGCACTTTATTTATAGGCAGGTAGCTCTTTCCTTAAATTCAAGTTTCTTTGATTAGAATGTATATTAATTACCAATTTTCAGTGATAATTGAATCCTCAGTTGGCCTTATAATCAATACCTACTTTGCCTTGTTAGTGTGCATGTGCAATAAAAAGTGCTAATAATCTTTTAATGACCTAAGTAGGCTGCTAAAAGTTGACCAACTAATCTACTTCTTTAACTCATTACATTCATTAGCAAATAATTCTATCTTTTATCACTTATCCAGTTTATCTTGCTCAAGATTTTCTTCTTGACACATGATTTTTTTTTTTTTAATTATTCTACATTGTCTTAAAGGAGAAAGAAAAATAAAGGATGCAATAAAGGATAGGAAGGAATACACCTGATTTGGTTCAGTCTGGTTCTTTGGAGCTTTGAAATTTTGCTTGAGTTCTCATTGATTTTTCTGCAAAATTGAAAATACACACCAGAGCAGTAAAAGAGCAACAACAAATTACTAAAAAATAAAAGAAAAGAAAAATGATCAAAACTAAAAAGAAAAGAAACAACCTATCTAGTAGTTCTGATTTATAGTCTTCAGCTTGACTTTCTTTGAGTTCTAAAGTGGATCAATCTGGTGCCACTTCAATTGGAATACTTTCATGTTTGATCGAGTCCTCTTTCAATTTGACATTGCTCGCTTTTATAGTCTCAAACCTATTTTCTACAGAATTCTCATATAATGGATTGTCAATAATGTCAATTAGAAAATAAGTTTGATTATCATCAATATGTTTAGTATCTTTGAAAACATTAAAAGTAACTTGTTCATCTTGGACTCTAAGAATTAATTTTTCTTGTTGAACATCTATTAAAGCTCCTCCAGTAGCTAAAAAGGGTCTCCCTAAAATAAGGGGTACATCATAATCTTCTTCCATATCAAGAACAATAAAATCAACAGGAAAAATAAACTTGTTTACCTTTACCAAGACATCCTCCACTATACCTCTTGGATATTTAATGGATCTGTCGGCTAATTGAAGAGTAATAGTGGTAGGCTTTGGTTCTCCTAGACCCAGCTTCCTGAAAATAGAAAAAGGCATGAGATTAATGCTTGCTCCTAAATCACATAAAACTTTATCAAAACTACAATCACCAATAATGCAGGGGATAGTAAAACTCCCTGGATCTTTTAGCTTCTGTGGTAATTTATTTTGAAGTATTGCTGAGCATTCTTCATTCAAATTTATTCTCTCATGCTCCTTCAGCTTTTTCTTATTTGTTAAGATTTCTTTGAGAAACTTGGCATACCTGGGCATTTGAGTAATAGCATCTACAAAAGGAATATTAATATGTAAATTCTTTAAAATTTTGAAAAAGTTAGAAAATTCCTTATCTGGATGCTGTATTTGTCTCTCTGGGAATGGTAGTGGCGGCACGTAGGGCTTCACATTTGGATCAGCAAATCGTATACCTGGAGACCATCCATCTGCTGGTTGTTTTGGTGACTGACGAATTTGAGTTGATGGTTCCTTATTTGTAGTTGGCTCTTCAGTCTCATTTCTTCTGATGTGGCTCCTCCAGCTTTGTACCACTTCTTAGGGTGATAGCATTGACTTGCTCCCTTGGATTTGTCTCCGTATTGCTTGGCAAGGATCCTTGAGGTCTCTCGGAGATTATCTTAGCCATTTGACCTATTTGCATCTCCAAGTTTCGAATTGCTGCTGTTTGGTCCTGCCTAAGTTTGGCTTCCAAATTTTTTATAGTTGCTTCTTGGTTTTGCATAAATTTGACCATCAGCTCTTCCATGTTGGACTTCTTTTCAGGTACTTGGAATCCCGGGGGTGGCTGTTGTGCTGCATTTTGATTGCTCCATGAGAAATTTGGGTGCTGCCTCCACCCTTGATTGTATGTGTTGGAGTAGGGATTGTTTTGTTGCGGCCTGAAAAAATTACCAATATAATTAGCTGTATCAGTTGTTTTAGCAAAAGGATTACCTGTCTGGCAATTGCTCGTATCGTGTCCTCCTCCACATAGGTCACAAGTAATGCTCTGAACATGCATAGCTGTTCCCTTTAAGTTGTTGACTTCGGCTCTAAGGGCTGCAATTTCAGCTAGTAAGGTTGGCACGCAATCTACTCCCTGCACAGCTGCTAGTCTTTTTGGCATCATGCGCTCTGTCTGCCATTGATAGCTATTTGATGCCATCTCATCGATCAGATCGAAAGGCTTCTTCCTCCATTTTTTGATTAATGGTTCCTCCTGCTGCTGCATCAATCATAGAATCGATTAGTAGGAGATAAACCATTATAGAAAGTTTGTACCTGAAGCCATACGGGTAGTTGATGATGTGGACATCTCCTCAGCAGTTTCCTTGAAATGCTCCCAAGCCTCATATAGTGTCTCCATGTCCATCTGCATAAAAGAAGTGATATCGTTGCGCATCTTAGCAGTCTTGGAAGGTGGAAAGTACTTGGCTAAGAATTTTTGGGCTAGGACATCCCAAGTTGTGATAGAACCTGCAGGAAGAGAATGAAGCCAATTTTTAGCTTTATCCCATAAAGAGAAAGGAAATAACCTTAATCTAATAGCATCATCCGACACCCCATTAATTTTAAAAGTATCACAAAGTTCAAGAAAATTAGAAATATGGGCATTCGGATCATCATGCACGTGTCCACTGAATTGGACAGTTGATTGAATCATCTGGATCATCGTCGATTTTATTTCGAAGTTGTTTGCTCGTACAGGCGGTCTCCTGATGCTCGAAGCTGCATCGGCTACAGATGGTGTGATGTAATCATTTAATGGATGATGTACTGGTCGAATAGCTTCATGCTGTCCTTCAGTCGCCATATCCAATCCTAGATTGATGTCGTTAGGATCTTCAGCTGCCATGTTTCTCTCTTGTTGTAGTCTTCTAATGGTTCTTTCAATTTCTGGATCTAGAAGGTAGTAAGTTACTATGTCCAGTACGTGTCATGCACTAAATTTTTTTTTTTAAATAATAAAAATTAAAAATAAATTTCTAAAGTAAAGCTAGGATCAAAATTTTAATATTATTTTAGACACAATCCCCGGCAACGGTGCCAAAAACTTGATGCGTGCTAATTTATAGCTATGGCAAGTGCACCAGTCGATCAAGTAATAAAGTGAATGAGTAGAGTATCGTCCCTAGAGGATTGAAAAATAAGTACTGAAAAGCTCTTTCCTATGCTTTATTTAGAAGATCGATTTATGAGAATAAGAAATTAAAGAAAATAAAAAAAATAATTAAAAGTTTTTAATTAAATAGAGAGAGTGTAAATTATTAGGGTTTTAAACTTCAAGAGCAATGGATTACTAAGGCAATCGGTTCACCAACTCAGTCAATACAATATTCAGATTTTTAGATTAATTTTATTTCATGTGACGGTGGAGTCTCCTAATTTATTCACTATCCTTTGGTCCAGGCATAGCAAAACTATTAATATTTATTAATTATCCTTTGGTCCAGGTGTAATTTAAATAAATATTAATGCATTAGGTTTTGTGAAACCCTCTAATTAAAATACGCTGCGTCCAAAGCGCACTAAAATTTCCTGCATGCATATGAATTCTAATTTGATTCATAATACAAGGTATATAATCAAGAAGCATTAACATAGATGTACTTGGTCCGTAACATCTATGTTCATCAGATCAATTAGAAGATGGCCAGTAATCTAAAAGCATTAAGATCAGATTTATATACTCCTCATGAATAAAATTTAAAAATAAATCATACTGAATATTGCATCAAAAGAGTGGCTACACCTTAGCCTTAGTAAAAGAAAATTTAGTTCATGATAACAAGTTCAAAAATAGCAAATAAAATAAAAAGCATAGAGAAATTAGACTGTTTGATTGCTGAAATTGATTGTCTGCTGCTCTTGATGTGGAGAACTTGGCGAAGAAGAAGAGGCTCCTTGATCGATGTCTTGATTGTCGAAAAAAAAATCAAAAACCTTTTTGATTCTCTCACAAACCACTCTTCTCTTTCTATCTCTCTTCTCTCTCTTTTTTTCTCTCTCTTTCTCTCTCTCTCCCCATCTCTCTCTCCCTGTCTCTCTTTCCGTCTCTCTCTCCTTTTTTTTCTCACAACAACCATAGGTTTTTATAGATAAAGAGTTTGATTTTCTCTCAAAATTCATCAAAAACTAGGTTTAAGACTCCCAAAACAACTCAAATTAAGATCTGGGTAATTCTGGCCATTAGATGTTGATCAAACGGTCCAAAAACCACTCAAAAACCTCTTAAAATAACCCAGATCAAATCAAATTTAATATCAGCCATTGGATCAACCGTTGGATCAAATCTGGGCCATCCGATCGCATTGAAAGAAGGTTCTGATCTATAGTTTAACATCGGGATGAATCTCAGCCGTTGGATCTCGATCGGGGGCTGTGGATGCCATCCATCAACGCCTTCTTTTCGGCCGTCCGATCAAGCTTCAGTGAAAACCGCCCGTTGGATCAGCCAAAATTCCCAAATTGCCCTCCATGGACCATGCGCGAGCCCGGTGTTGCGTGGACCACCGCGTTCTTCAACCAATTAGAGTGCACCTCTTGCTATGAAATTCCTGAAATATTCTTCGGTTGGTCCACCGTGCGCCGTGAAAAATGCTGACGTCAGCGTCGCATCGGCGGTTTTTTTTTTTAAAATTTAATTTTGGGCTCATTTGAAGTCCATTTTATCTGAAATTTTTTCATCAGAACCAGAAAAATAAGATCTTCACATTGGTGGCCTTCTTTCCTACATAAGATTAATAAAAGTATCAATTTCTAAAGAAATAGGTTAATTTATTTTATAATTTAATACTTTTATTAGTATATTTTTACCACTTATCATTTATTCTAAGAATTAAAGTCTATAGGGATGGACCGAATAGGATGCTGGGTCATTCACAAAAAATGTACATTGAGGAGGTGCTGAAGAGGTTCAGTATGAAAAACTCCAAGAGAAGTTTAGTATCCTTTAGACATGGCATTCATCTCTCCAAGAAGATGTTCCCTAGCACACCTGTGGAGATTGAATGCATGAGCAAGATCCCTTATGCTTCGATAATTGGGAGCCTCATGTATGCCATGCTATGTACATGATCTGATATTGTACATGCTGTAAGTGTCACGAGCAGATATCAGTCGAATCCAGATAAAGAGCACTAGACTTTTGTAAAATGTATCCTTAAGTACTTAAGAAGGACAAAGGATATGTTTCTAGTTTTTAGTAATGGAGAACTCCAGGTCTAGGGATATACGAACTTAGATTTTATGTCCGACATAGATGATCAAAAGTCAACATCTAGAAGTTTATTTATTTATAATGGTGGAGCTGTCAGTTGGAAGAGTTCCAAGTAGATAGTGATAGCAAACTCCACCATGGAAGTAGAGTACATCACTGCATTAAAGGCTACAAAGGAGAAGTTCTAATATAAGAAGTTCATCATAGAGCTTGGAGTGATGCCATCAGATGCTGTACTTCTGTACTGCGACAACAATGGTGCCATAGCCCTAGCTAAGGGGTGGAGGACTCATCAAAAATCCAAGCACATCGAGTGGCAATACCACCTCATCAGTGATTACCTCGAAAAGGGATACATCGAGGTCAAGAGAGTTGACACTGCAGATAATGCGGTCGACCCATTGATAAAGTCATTGAGCTGGTAGAAGATCGAAGCCCACCTTGAGAAGATGGGACTTAGATTTATAGCCAATTGGCTTTAGGTCAAGTGGGAGTTTGTTAGATATATGTCCTAGAAGCCAAATTGGCTAAACACTTGTAATACACTTCTGAGGGCAATTTTATAGTTTTTACTATATATAAAAAGATTATTTTCTATCACAGTATATATTTAAAGTGTCTGTTATACAACCTTTGAGTTAATGATAATGATAATTCAAATTTTCAAGAGTTTAAAATTTAAGACATGAATTTTCATAATTAACTCATAAACTGCTCCTGACCATGGATCGTCATGAGGATGGTGATTGATTCAGAAGGTTGGTATACGATCGCTTTCTTAGGATAGATGAGTCTTAAACTATGATGTGGAGACACCGGAGTGAGAGTACAGATACTCATTAGAGAACAAGGACACTGAGCGTTACTACCTCGAGCAATCATAAGGAAGTCTATCTTCTCGTTGATGACTGGCTCGATGTTGTAATGGTGTGTCTGGTTCTTTGCCCTGAGCTGCATCGGCAGTTCACCTTGAGGGTGTTATAGTTTGACTACACCATAACTCGATCTCCTAGCCATTTGGAATCCTAAGGTGTATGTTGGCTATAGCATCTTCATTATTGGAATTGGATTGCACCAATAAAGAATCTATCTACCTCGGTAGATGAGGAGTAACTCTATGATAATCATGAGATTGAGTTCTTAAGCCCATGGCCATGGCAATATGAAGATGATATAAGAGTTTCTATTAGGGTTTCACATTAGACTCAAATCAAATAATTAATTCATATGACAAATGTTGGGTTTGACTAGTTTATCTTAGCCCTAATCCTGTCGGAGCTTAAGATTGAAGAACCCAATCACATAGGTAGTTGCACCAAGAGGTTCACTTTTAATTCTAATGGGTTGCCACCATATACTGCTAGGTGTCACTGATGAATTTTTGGATCAATTAAAATGATTTTGATGATTGATCATTCTAATTGTATAAATTAAAAAAGTTCTGATCCATTGAAAGGTATTTCGATGATATCGATAATAGAGATTAGGATATATCTCATTACCATACGAAACTAAACCTAACTGGATCACACAAATAAGAATTTAGGTTTAGATGTCATCAATTGAGCTATCCTAGTTTGATTGGTTTAGATTAGATCCAATCAGGTTCAAGGTAATCGATCTAGCACACGATTGAGCCTGGCTTTCTCCTTTTATAATCTTTTTGATTCATCGCAATCAAGTAAAATTTGATTTGACTCATTCCTATATCTTGAATAGATTTATTTTCATCTAACTAAAACTAGTCTAAATCAGATTAATTATAGAAATTAAATCTATTCCTAGTGCAATTGGACTAGGATCAAAAGTTGATCTAATTGAGAGAATTGAGGGTCACCTGATCAGATACTTTTAGAAAATTCTCAGAAAATTATTTTGCTCTAAATTTTGGATATGTGATAGAGCTTAAGTCATACTATGGGTGTGCCAAGTTTCATGATTTATGGTGTGTTGTGGTATCAAGTCTCTTTGATACAAAACTATTGGGATATCAGCTACTCTGATACCGCTTGTTAAAAATCTAGTACCAAATTATTATGGTAGAAAAAAGAAAGAAATAAAATAAGAAAATAATCAAGCATGTGGATCAACCTAAAGGCTTGCCTCCATGGGTTATGCAAAGCTTCACTATGAAAGAGAAAAATAGATACAAGAGGAGAACACCCACTCTCAACTCACCGTACATAAATTTCTCTCAATTAGAAGCTACCCTCACAAAAGCTCTCTCCACAGAAGCTACAAGATGCTCTACCCTCACAGCCTTCTCGCCAAATGCTATGCACCTATTGCTTCTCTCTCTTGCAGGCTGCACGTACTTGGTGTTCTACCAAACTTCTCTTGGCAATTGCTTGAGCCTCTCTACATGCCTCTGATGCCACACGCACCATCTTTTTTGCTCCACAGCACCCCAGCCCTTTAATTAGGATGAGAATTCTTTTCTCAGCAATTCACAGAAGTCTTAACAGGGCTCATTCACCTAATATGAGTCGAACATTTTCTTGATGGAGTCTAAAAATATTTTTCGACCTTCAGATCATGACTGTAACCCTCCATGGCTGTTGGATCCTATGGTCCATGTGCAACTCCCATAGAGCCCTTGGATTAATCACAATCCAAGTCCAAACAGAAAAAATGCCATCATATTTTGTTCACCTCCATCGAGCTGGCTCGGTCAGGGGTCGAGCTGGCTCGACTATGTCTTGCCTGGAGTCCTGCTATCCTCTGCTTGAGAGAGCTAGATTGGCTATGGTTCGAGCTGATTCGATCTCAATCCGAGCCAACTCGACTGCATATCAGAGCCAGCTTGACTGTTGTGCTGAAAACTGATTCTCTTCTTACTGTGGATCAAATTTGAGATGTCAAATTCTAACAATCTCCATCTTGACTCAACATTCAGCCTCCATCTGACTTTGAGAGCTTGTGATCCATCTCACCCCCATGCCTTGGGGCATTCCTGCTGATCATGGATGGACAAATATGGGAGTCGAGCCAAGCTATTTGATCCCACCTTTATCATGGGCTGTGTCCACTTTGATCAAAGGCCTACTCGGAGAATTCTCCTACAGTAATAGGAACTTTACTCTATGACGTTACTTCTCATCCTCCTGAGTCTCCCATCTCATGCCCAATCCATTTTCACCTAGAGCTCCACTTTGCACTGAGCTCCCTCTGGTTCTTGAAGCTCCACCGCACACTCGGCTTCCTATCAGATAGTAATCTTCTCTTGTCTTCTTCTTCTCCTCTAATATCATCCTATCACCGCACAACTTTCAGGATTCTATCACCAGCTACCCACCTGTGGCCATTTAAATTCAGTATGCTTAGTAAGATAAGATTCCACCTGAAATTAGGTATGTATTGGACCTTCCCCAATCTCCTCACTATACCATCATGTGTCTTCCAGCTGACCATCTCGATGCCTCTAATCACATAGCTCGATACATCCGATAGATAAACAGTGCCATCACTACTCTTCAGAAAGTTAAACTACTCCTTTCTACAACAAACATTATATGTGCATGCAAAATCTAAAATCCACTGCTAGAAAAAACTAGATACCTCATCAGATATCTTCAGGAGATCATCCGGCCATCGCTGTAGTAGCCCTCATCCGATCCTTAAGTTATGGGCAATCCTTGACTCGATATCCCAACTCATCATATCTATAGCATCTGATCTTGCTAGGATCCCTCATCTTGGACTTGGATCATCCTCCTCATGATCCTCTATCACTCTGTCTACTACCTCCTGCTCCTCTAAAAATCGTCAAAGCTGAGCTACCACCATCTAAGCTCAAAGCTGGGTTCTTCCTCTTAAAAATTGCATTTTGGAGTATCGCTATAGTGACCTCATCCATCTTGATGGGGCTCTTTCTCAATAGAAGAGCAGTTACCAAGGACTCATATGAAAGGAGGAGTGATACTAGCAAGATCAATACCCTGGTCTTCTTCTCAACTTTTTCACCAATACTGAGGAGGTCGGTGAGGATCTTCTGAAAGTTGGATAGATGCTCCCATATGCTTTGGTCTTCGTCCATTCGTAGCTGGTAGAACTACCTCCAAAGAAATAGCATGTTGGTGTACGACTTTGCTATGTATAACTCCTCGAGCTTTGACTACAGCACCATCGAGAAAGTCTCGCCAAGTACATGGATCACCATATCATTCGCTAGGTACAAGCAAATCTGCTCACCGCCTGCATTTGGATCTGCTTTCAATCCTTCACCACTATGATGGCTGGCATCTCATCATACAAGAGAACATCGATCAACCCATGTTGGATGAGGACATCTTTTACCCTTGCTTGCCATAAGGAGAAATTTCCCTTCCTATCAAACCTGTTGATCTCCACCTTGATTATGCTTGTCTTGTCCATATTCTTCAATCTCTATCCACTACTATAATCTATGCTTTGGTACTATCTGGCTTTGATACCAATTATTATGGTATCAACTTACTTTGATATCAAACTATTAGGATATCGGCTATTTTGATACCGCTTGTTAAGGATCTAGTACCAAATTATTACAGTAGAAAGAAGGAAGAAATAAAATAAAAAAATAATCAAGTATGTGGATTAGCCTAAAGGCTCACCTCCATGGGGTATGCAAAGCTTCACTATGAAAGAAAAAAATAGGTACAAGAGGAGAACACCTACTCTCAACTCAGCAAACATAAATCTCTCTCAACTAGAAGCTACCCTCATAAAAGCTCTCTCAGAATCTCAAGGAGACCCATAGAAGCTACAAGATGCTTTGCCCTCACAGCCTCCTCACTAGATGCTATGCACCTATTGCTTCTCTCTCTCATGGACTGCACGTACTTGGTGCTCTGCCAAGTTCCTCTCAATGGCTGCTTGAGCCTCTCTACATACCTCTTACACCACACATGCTACCTTTTCTGCTCCATAATACCTCACCCCTTTAAATAGTATGAGAATCCTCTTCTCAGTAGTTCATAGGAGTCCTAACAGGGCTCATTCTCCTAATATGAGTCGAACATGTCCTTGATGGAGTTTTGGAATATTTTTCGATCTTTAAATCATGACCACAATCCTTCATAGCCATTGGATCCTATGGTCAATGTCCAACTACCATAGACTCCTTGGATTAATCATAATTTGAGTCCAAATAGAAAAAATCTCATCATGTTCTGTTCGCCTCCGTCGAGCTAGCTCGATCAGGGGTCGAGCTGGCTCGACTGCATCTTGCTTAGACTCTTGCTGTCATCTACCTAAGAGAGCAGACTCGACTGTAGTTCAAGCTGGCTCGATCTCAATTCGAGCCAACTCGACTGGTATCAGAGATAGTCCGACTGCTATACTGAAAATTGATTTTTTTCTTACTGTAGATTGAATTCAAGGCATCGAATCCTAACATGGTGGAGTTTTGACTAGGTATTTGATAGAGTTTGATTTGGATCAAACTCTTGAGGGAAGAGTCCTAGGCACAATGGACTCTTTCTTGTCAACTCATGTCACCCACTTTTGATTGATTTTTGGTATAAAAACTAGATGAGATCTGGTGCTCTACATGGAGAATAATTTCTTGACTCCCAATAATAAAATAAATGAGTTATTTTGGTCAAATTGGACTATATGGCATTGGGTTTAAAATCCTTTCTCATGCCATTGTGTGGGTATCGCATGAAAATATTTTCCATGCTCAAGTTGCTATCACCCATACCATATCTCATGCCCCCTTTGATCCTCTCTCTCTCCCACTTCCACACGCCAAAGGTTAGGCACAAATCAGAGAAGAAGGTCCAAGATTTTTGGCACAAGATTCAGGTTCTATGCGATGATGTTCGTGAGATGGATGGGCTACCTTCAAAAATTATTTTGAAGGACTTACAGATCATATTCAGATTTGATCTTTTGAAGAAAGATTTGTGAGGAGAAGATGTCCAGATCCTGCTCAAGTGGATACTGGTAGAGGCCAGGAGCATGCATGGCTCCTTCCAGAATCTCAAGAACGATCAGGATCATCGTACGATTATTGGATTATCCAATCAGATACTTAAAATTAAATTAAATTAAATTAAATTTTTAATTTTAATATCAAATTATCTTGATTGGATTTAAGAACTCTTAGATCTGATCAGATCATATAAATTTTTGTAGAAAAATCTGAAGGGAAAAAACCTATTTTTTGGGTCAGGTTCATTCAAATCTAATTTGACCAAGAGGAATATTTCAAAATTTTTCTTCTTAGATCTAAATTAGATTTGATACTTTTTAGATCTAATTTGGTGGATCTAATAAAATAAAAAAAAATAAATTCAATTAGATTTAATTTATATCTTGTTCTTGGGTAATCTTATTACCCTATGATGATCCTACTGATTGCTTGAGGTTCTGAATATAGCCATGCAATCATCTGGCCTCTATCGATATCCACTCAAATAGGATTTGGATATCTCCTTGTTGGTGTAGAATTTGGTTGATGCCAGATTGAGCTGGAATCGAGAAAGATGAGGTCGCCGTCGGTGACCTACAAAATAAAGTCCCATTTGGAGTCGGTGGTGGTGGCTCCGGTAGGACCCTTCGATGGTCAAGTTAGCTCTTCTGGCTAATAGAAATAGAGTGCTCAGAGAGAAGTTTGATAGAGTTTCGAAAAGAAAAAGAGAGCTCAGAGAAAACATATCTGAAGGATCTTTTTTTATAGATGGAGCTTGTTGTAATTATCCTGATAAATGACAGTCATAACCGTCCTGATAAATGATAACTATAACTGTTCAATAGTGAGATCGTCTATAGGAATCCATTTAAAGGAACAGTCCGAAAGAAGTTTGGCTCCTATAGGAATTCGACTATTGGAGGAATTCGGAAGGAGTTTGGCTCTAGTAGAAGCACGATTGAAGGAGAAATTTTGAAGAAGTTCGGCTACCATAGAAGCCCAACTCCTGGAGGAGTCTGGACGAAGTTCGACTTCCGTAGAAGCCCAACTACTGAAGGAATCCGAAAGAAGTTCGGCTCCCATAGAAACTCAACTAAAGAAGAAATTCGGAAGGAGTTTGGCTCCCATAGAAGCCCAATTGCTGAAGGAATCTGGAAGGAGTTCAGCATTCATAGAAGTCCGACTGTTGGAGAAGTCCGGAAGAAGTTCGGCTCCCATAGAAGCCCGACTGCTGGAGGAGTTTGAAAGAAGTTTGGCTCCCATAGAAGCCCGACTGAAGAAGTCCAAAAGGAGTTTGGCTCTCATAGAAGTACGACTGCTGGAGGAGTCCGAAAGAAATTCGGATCCCATAGAAGCTCGACTGAAGGAGAAGTTCGGAAGGAGTTTGGCTCTCATAGAAGCCTGACTGAAGGAGGAATCTGGAAGGAGTTTGGTTGTTGGAGAAGTTTGGTTGGGGCTCGGCCACTAAGGAGTTTGATTGGGTTTGGAGTCTAGCTGGAGGAGTTTGACCACTGGATGAGTTCAGCCACTGGAGAGAGAATTCTCGATCAAAGCTCTTCCATGATTACCAACTGCATTAGGCTAAGCATAAGGCTGGACTTCGATGGATGCAGGGTTTATCCCCAATAATAGTTCCCCTACTCTCGAGTTCAAAACTCGAAGGGAGTACAAAAAGGTTGACAACCAAAGTCCTCTTTAGGACTCTGCACTAATTCAGGTTGAAACTCGAAAGAGATCTTATCTCCAATTATTATGGAGCATAATGGGGCCATCGTCAGGGCCTTTCCTCTTATCCCGTCTAAGATGAACGAGACCTTCGGCTTTGCTCACGTTAAGATGAGGTCCTCCTCCTGTTCCTAACGGACTATAGGGGCACATAAGGGCCATTGTCAGAGCCTCTTCCTCCATCTCGTCTAAAATGAATGAGGTCTTTGACTTTTTTACATTAGGATGAGGTTCTCCTCCTATTCCTAATGGACTGTAGGGACATATAAGGGCCGTTGTTAGGGCATCTCCCACATAAGGGCCGCTGTTAGGGCCTCTCCTTCCATCTCGTCAAAAATGAATGAGGCCTTCGACTTTGCTCATGTTAGGATGAGATCCTCCTCCTATTCCTAATAGGCTGTGGAAACACATAAGGGCCATTGTCAGGGCCTCTTCCTCCATCTCATCTAAAATGAATGAGGTCTTCAACTTTGCTTACGTTAGGATGAGATCCTCCTCCTATTCCTAACATGGCCACTTCTAATTGCTTCTTTCCTATCGTCACATAATTTTTGCACCAAGAAATAATAATGTTGAAATGAAAGAATTTTATTATGAAAAAATTTTTGGTAGTACATCCTTAGATTTTTTAAGTTCCAAGGTTGTGGGAGTGTTGTTCCTCTAAGCTCCTTCAGACAATAAATTTTGGATCAGATGACCTCCACCACTTCATACAGACCTTTCTAATTTGGGGCAAGCTTCCTCTGGCAATGAGGCTGAGAGATAATGACTCATCAAAGCACTAAGTCCCCCACTCTGAATATTTTACTTCTGACTCTAAAGTTATAGTACCAAGGCATCTTTCATCTGCAGGCCACCATTCGAACCTGGGCTTTCTCTTTTTTTTCTTCCAGTAGGTCGAGGTTGACTCTAAGATCCTATGGGTTGTGCTGCTCGTTGAAGGCCACTACCCATGCTGACTGAAGCTTAAGTTCAACCAGGATGACTGCCTCTATTCCAAAGGCCAAGACGAATGATGTTTCTCCAGTTGGCAGCCTTTGAGTAGTTTAGTATGCTAAAAAAATATGGTAGAGTTCGTCCACCTAGCCCCCCTTTGCTCTATCGAGCCTTATCTTGATGCCTTACAGCAGAGTCTGACTGGTCACTTCAGCTTTTTCATTTGCCTATGGGTGAGCTACCGATGTGAAGTGGTGAGAAATATTTAGGTCTTCGTAGAATTCGGTGAAGCTCAGCCCCGCAAATTATCGTCCATTATTGGTTATGAGGGTTTCGGGCAAATCGAATCGATAGACTATTGACTTTCAGATGAAGTCTTGTACCTTGATCTCGATAATTTTGGCTAGAGGTTTGGCTTCGATCCATTTAGTGAAGTAGTCGATCGCAACCAGGAGGAGCTTTCGTTGCTGGGATGTAGTTGAAAAAGGGCCAAGTATGTCCATTCCCCACTGTGCAAATAGTTAGGATGCACTTAGTGGAGTAAGCTCAGAGGCTGGCCGTCTTTGTATGCTCGCATTCTTCTAATAGCGGTCACATTTTTTGATGTACTCCATAGAATCATGTATAAGGTTGGCCAATAGTATCCTTGTCGAAGTAGCTTTTGCAATAGGGACCTGGCTCTTACATGACTTTCATAGATTTTCTCATGCACTTTTCATAATACGAAGTTGGCTTTTGAAGGTCAAAGACATCTCAACAGTGGTAGCGAATATGACCTCTTATACAACCTGCCCTCGTACAAAATATACCAGGAGGCTTGATTCCTGCATTTTCGAGCTTCTTTTGGGTCATGAGAAAGGACTCCCTCCTTAAGGTAGGCAACCAACGGGTTGATCCAGCTCGGCTCGAGTTCTGTCTGCAAAATGACCTATGATTCCTATGGACTTGGGCACTTCAGAATCTCAAAAAATACTTCTTTGGGCAGTTCGACTGGAGCTAAAGTGGTCAACTTAGAGAGGAGGTCAGCTCTTATATTTTCTACCCTCAAAATCTATCGAATGTCGAAATAGCTGAAGGCCGGAGTCAAGTCCTTTACTTTCTCAAGATATTTCATCATACTTTCCTCTCGTGCTTCATAGCTGCCACTAATTTGGCCGACCACTAAATAGGAATCACTATAGACATAAAGCTGATCTACTTTTAATTCTCTTATAATTTTTAATCTGACGATCAGTGCTTCATACTCAGCCCCATTATTAGTCATAGGGAATTTGAAGCGTAGCGCATACTCGACGATGACTCCCTTGGAGATGACTACGACCAACCCCGCACTCGCTTTAGTAGAGTTGGACGAACCATCCACGTACAGAGCTCAAAAATCTTTGGAAAGGTCGGCTGTCTCTTCAGGAAGGCTCGATTGCGATAGCAGAGCATCGGTCTCATTCTGCTCAAGCTCGACATCATCAAGAATGGTACACTCCAATACAAAATTTACTAATATCTAAGCTTTGATCGATGGTCGGGGTCGATAATTGATATCAAATTCCATGAGCTCGATTGCCCATTTTGCGATTCTCCCAGAAGCATCCATTCGCTGAAGGACTACCTTTATTGGTTGATCCATAAGGACCATTATGGTGTGCCCCTGGATGTAAGGTCGAAGCCTTCTGGTAGCAATTAGAAGAGAGTAAGCTGATGTCTCTAACTTAGAATACCTAGTCTCTACATCCCTTAGGACCCAGCTTATGTAGTAGACCGACCGCTGTATCTTCGCTTCCTCCTTGACTAGGATTGCTGCCAAGGCCATCGGAGAGACTGCTAGGTACAAGAATAATTCTTCTTCAGGTTTGGGCTTTGCCAGTAGTGAAGGTGAGTCGAGATAGTTTTTAAGCTCCTTAAACGTTCGTTGGCACTCCATCATCCAGCAGAAATTCTTTGGTTGCTTGAGAACTTGAAAGAAGGGCATGCATCGCTCAGCCGATCTTGAGAGAAAGTGATTTAGGGATGCCACTTTTCCAGTCAAGCACTGAACTTATTTGATTGTCTTTGGAGTGGTCATCTCTTGAATGGTTTGAATTTTTTTTGGATTTGCTTCGATCCTGCGCCTCGATACCATAAACCCTAGAAAATTTTTAGAGGTCACACCAAAGGTGCACTTGGTTGGATTCAGCTTCATCTTATGCTTCCTGAGTGCACTAAAGGTCTCTTCAAGGTTGGCAAGGTGGTTTATAGAAGCTCGGCTTTTGACAAGCACGTCATTCACATACACCTCCATATTATGGCCGATCTGCTCCTTGAAGATTTTGTTGATCAGGTGTTGGTATGTTGCCCCTGCATTCTTGAGCCCAAAGGGCATAACCCTATAATAGTAAAGTCCACGATCAATAACAAAAGCAGTTTTCTCCTCATCCTCTGATATCATCCATATCTGATTATAGCCGAAGAAGGCATCCATGAAGGTGAGAAGCGCATGGCCTAAGATTGCATCAACCAGTTGATCAATCTTGGAAAGAGGGTAGCTATCCTTTGGGCAGGCTTTGTTCAGCTTTTTGAAGTCTATACATATCCTCCACTTGTTGTTTGCCTTTTTGATAAGGACCATATTTGAGACCTAGGTTGGATAGTTGACTTTTTAGATGAACCCAACTTTGAGGAGCTTGCCTACTTCTTCCATAATTGCTTTTTGCCTCTCTAGGGCGTGGCTGCGCAGTTTCTCTTTTATCGACTGATACTTTGGATCAATGGCCAGCCGATGTCCTATAACTTCGACATCAATTTCTGACATATCTGCTGGGGCCCAAGTGAAGATGTCCACGTTCTTCCTAAGGAAGGTAACGAGTTGCTCCCGAACCTCATCCCCCAAGTTGGAGTCGATCTATATAGCGTGCTCCATGTTCTCGTCATTCAAGGGCACAGATACGAGGTCCTCCATAGGCTCGCCCCGCTCCTCGGTAAGGTCATCGCAGACATCTAGCCCATCAATAGGATAAAGGTCGGACTATTCTTCCTTATACAGCGCAATTGAGTAGCAGTGCCTTGCCAGAGCTTAATCTCCCCTGACCTCTCTTATCCCATAACTCGTCGGAAACTTTATCTTCAAATAATATGTTGATACCACTATCTGAAGTGCATTTAAACTAGGTTGGTCGAGAATAGCATTATAGACGGATGGAGTCCTTATGACTAAAAACTTGATCTATGCCTTTGCCAGCTTCGGGCATTGCTCTACCATCACAGCCAAAGTTATTATGCCCTCGATTGGTATGGCATCACTAGTGAAGCCTATCAACGGAGAGTTCATAGGCCCCAAGTGGTTACTGAGTAAGGACATTTTTTAGAAAACATCATAAAATAATACGTCGGCCGAGCTTCCATTATCTACCAAAATGCGGCGTACATCATAGTCGATAATATTTAAAGAGATTACAACCACGTCATTGTATGAAAACTGGACCCCCAAAGCATCTGCCTCTGTGAAGATTATGGGTTCTCCAGTTCTCCATCTCTTCACTGATTCCTCGGATTCATCAGCCTCTCCTTATCGAAGTCCCCTCGAGATCATGTTGATGATGTTGAGAGGCGGCCGATCTTCTTGTTGATCCTCCGACCTTAGTGGCTCAGGCTATGGTAATGCCCTCGGTCGATCTTCCCATCCTTCAGGCCGTTGCTGCAGGAATCGACCAAGTCTGTCTCACCTGATGAGCTCCTTGATCTCATCCTAAAGTTGGATACACACCTTAGTGTCATGACCGTGATCACGATGATAAAGGTAGAACTTATTAGGATTGCATTTGTTGGGGTGAGAGTGCATCCTTTTGTGGTCTTGGTAGTTGCTCCCTGATTTTCATCAGCACTTGAGTTTTTGGAGCATTGAGAGGAGCGTAGTTGTGAAATCTTCATTGGGGAGAATCCCACCATGCCCTTCTATCCGAGCTTTCCTACCTCCAAGCTCAGGAAAGAGTTCAGACTTGCTTTCACTTAGAGGGAGTTTGGTAGCACGACCGAGCTCCACTGGGCTTTCCTTCCTCGGTGGGCACACTCGGCTTGCTGATTCACTACTTACCAAAGGCTTCATCGTCCTTGGCCTTGAAGGCCTATTCAGCTCAGGCATAACCTTTAGCTCGAGCTAGTAGATTGACAATATTTTTAGGGTACTTCTTCTCTAGGGAGAATAGCAAATCATTCTTCTAAAGGTTGCCCTTGAGTGTGGCCATTGCGATTGATTGGTCTAGGTTCCGGACCTCCAATGTAGCAGCATTAAATCAGGTGACATAAGTTCGAATGAATTTCTCCTCTTGCTTGATGTTCATCCAAAAATCCAAACCTCAGTGTGGACGTCGGCTGCTGACAAAGTGAACCACAAACCGATGGCTCATCTGATCAAAGAAAAAGATGGTACCCGACTTAAGTATCGAGTATCAGTTTTTGGTGGCTCCATTGAGGGTGGACAGGAAAGCCGAACACAAAATAGCATTTGGCACATCATGGAGCAACATCATTGTTCGAAAGGCCTCCAGGTGATCGATCGGATCGATGGTTCCACCATAACTCTCAAACTACGGGAGCATGAAGTTCAGTGGGATTGATTCCTGCATGATTCTCTGAGAAAAAGGAGGGTTAATGCGAATATCATTACCGTGTGAGGAGGGAGTATGATAGAGCTCTTCGATTTATCAGCTCATTTCTATGAGTCTTTGATCCAGGAGATCTTCACGATCATTGATCTTCAAGGTTTTCTGATGAAATGGATGTGAAGCTTTCCCCTGGGTCGAGTCGTGGTTCGAGCAAGGGTCCTTCATCCTCTGCTTCCCCTTTTTAGAGATCAAAAGTTGGGTAGCCGAGGTCAACCATTCCCAAATCAGACCACCGAGCTTCAGAGAAGCCTGCTCTGATCAAACTGGTACCGCAGCCTGTCGATGTACGACCTACATCACCTCTGCGAGACCACGAACTTGCTGGACCAGCAAGTTGAACTACTCCACATCCACCATGGCTACAGGTGGATCTTGAGTTACTAGAGCTGGAATGGATGTATCTAGACGGGATCTGACTATAGAGGCAGTTGATCATCGAATCGAAGCTTTCTTAGGAGGTATTTTTTTTTGGAAAAAACTCTAGAGAGAAAGAAGAGAGATCGCTGCTGAGCACTTCTTTAAGATCAAGGGAACCTTAGGAATAGAGGGCCCTTCTTTAAGTCAAGGAAGATGAGGTCGCCATTGGTGACCTGCAAAATAAAGTTCCATCCAGAGTCATTGATGGTGGCTCCGGTAGGACTCTCCGACGGTCAAGTTAGCTCTTCTGGCCAATAGAAATGGAGTGCTCAGAGAGGAGTTCGGCAAAGTTTCAAAAAGAAAAAGAGAGCTCAGAGAAAACGTATCTAGAGGATCCCTTTTTATAGATGAAGCTTATTGTAACCATCCTGATAAATAACAATCGTAACCATCCTGATAAATGCCAATCATAATTATTTTGATAAATGATAATTATTACCATTTGGTAGTGGGATTGCCCGTAAGAATCCGTTTGAAGGAATAGTCCGAAAGGAGTTCGGCTCCTGTAGGAATCCGACTGCAGGAGGAATCCGGAAGGAGTTTGGCTCCCATAAAAGTTCGACTGAAGGAGGAATCTGAAAGAAGTTTTGCTCCCGTAGAAGCTTGACTGCTGGAGAAGTCTGGAAGGAGTTTGGCTCTCATAGAAGTCCAACTGAAGGAGGAATCTGGAAGGAGTTCAGCTCCCATAGAAGCCTGACTGCTGGAGGAATCTGGAAGGAGTTCGGCTCCCATAGAAGCCCGATTGAAGGAGGAATCTAGAAGGAGTTCGGCTCTCATAGAAGCCCGACTGCTGGAGGAGTCTAGAAGAAGTTTGGCTCCTATAGAAGCTTGACTGAAGGAGGAGTCTGAAAGGAGTTCGGCTCCCATAGAAGTTTGACTGAAGGAGCAGTTCGAAAAGAGTTCGACTCCCATAGAAGCCTAACTGAAGGAGGAATCTGAAAAGAGTTTGGCTACTGGGAAGTTTGGTTGGGGCTCGACCACTGAGAAGTTCGATTGGGTCTAGAGTCCAGCTAGAGAAGTTCGGCCATTGGATGAGTTCGACCGCTGGAGGGATTGGGTGGGGTTCGACCAATGGGGAGACAATTTTCAATCGAAGCTCTTCCGTGATTACCAACTGCATTAGGCTAAGCATAAGGTTGAACTTCAGCAGGAGCGAGGTTTATCCCCAACACTCCTCCTTCTCAATCTTTTCTCCAAAGATCATATCTAGATCTGATCTTGAAGGTCTTCAAAATAACTTTTGAAGATCCGATGTCGTCTCTTGCAACAGTGCTACCTTCTTCCTTTCTTATCGCCTTTCTCTTGCCTGGATCGCACCAAATTGAAGCCCAAAGCCCCTTAGGCATGGAGTGGAGAGAGAGGATCAGAGGTAGGCATGGAGGAGAGAGGGAGATGGTTATGTGGTGTAGGCAAGGGGAGAACCTCTCTAAACCTAGGGCATAGATAGGTCTTATTTATAGACCCTGTTGTGCCATGCCAACTGCCACATTCATTCCCAGTCCAATCACGTCTCTTCATGCAATCAGATCTAAATTTGATTGGTGGGATGACATCACTTTATCCAATCAGATGAGAGCCCCTCTCCAACATCCTTAGATGGCGCCTAAGACTAGTCAAAGTTGAGTCTTAGGAGCCAAGTCTAAGTTTATTCCAATGAAAGCAACCTGGAGTCCCATCCAACAGGGACTCCTAGGACTCCAGGTTGGCGCATGCCTAGGGAGGCGTGCACCCCTCTTTTTCCAGGTCTTTCTAATAGGGGGACAAGCCTCCATTTTCTCTCCTAATGGGTGCATGACACATGGGCAGATGTCTAAAGTGTCAAAGGTCAACATTTGACCAAAGTCAAAAGATAAAAATTAGCAGGTGATGAAAAATGGCAGGTGTTGTCTCAAATTTATCTCATAAATTAAGACAATGCCTTTTCTGATCTGGACAAGGCTCCAGTCAGACCAAGTAAAGATATCTGAGTGAGCACAAACATATTTGGCTCAGTCAAGGACAACTATTTAATGATCGTTGAAAGGAAGAAATTTAGGCTTCAATCGATGTGCTAGCACGATTTTCTTGAACCTAATTGAATCTAATTCAGATCAATTGAACTGGATTAGTTCAATTGATGATCATCCAGATCCAAACCCTTATTTGTGTGATCCAGTTAGGTTCAGTTCTATATAGGTAATGAGGATATGTCATGATCTCTATCATCGACATCATCGAAACACCTTTCAATGGATCAGAACTTTTTTGATTCAGACAACTAGAATGATCGATCATCCAAATCATTCTAATTGCTCTCCAAAATCCACTAGTGACACCTAGCAGTATATGGTGGCAATCCCATCAGAGCTAAAAATGAACCTCTTGGTGCAGCTACCTATGTGTGATTAAGTTCTTCTATCTTGAGCTCCCGATCAGATTTAGGGTTAAGGTGAACTCATCAAACCTAATTTTCATCATATGAATTAATCATTCGATTCAAGTCCGATGTGAAAATTGTAATAGAAACTCTTTCTATCATCTCACTCTACCATGATCATGGGCTTATGGACTTGATTCTCATGATCATCATAGGACAGCTTCTCATCTACTGAGGTAGATAGATTTCCTCTTGGTGCAATCCAGTTCCTACAATGAACATGCTATAGCCAACATACACCTCAGGATTTTGGATGGCTAGGAGACTGAGTCATGGTGTAGTCAAACTATAACACCCTCAAGGTGAACTATCGATGCACCTCAGGTCAAAGAACCAGACACACCACTGCAGCTTCGAGCCAGTCATCGATGAGAAGGTAGACTTTCCTTAATGACTACTCGAGGTGGTCACGCTCAGTGCCCTCGTTCTCTAACGAGTATCCTATACTCTCGCTCCCGATGTCTCTACACCATAGACTCAAGACTCATCTACTATAAAGAAGCAATTGTACACCAACCTTTCAGATCAATCACCATCCTCATGATGATCCTATGGTCGGAAGCATTTTATGAGTTAATAATGAAAATTCATGTCTTAAATTTTTAACTTTTAAAAATAAGAATTATCATTGTCATTAACTCAAGGAATGTATCATAGACACTAAATATATATTTATGATAGAAAATAACCTATTTTATTATTTATAGTTAAAATTATAATTTTGCCCTTAGAAGTGTATAACAATTGTCAGCCAATTCTGGCTTCTAGGACACACATATCTAACAAACTCCCACTTGATCTAAAGCCAATTGGCTACAAATCTAAGTCCTATCTTATCAAGGTGGGCTTCGATCTTCTACTAACCTAATGGCTTTGTGAGTGGGTCTATCGCATCATCTGTAGAGTCGACTCTCTTGACCTCGACATAACCTTTCTTGAGGTAATCGCGGATGAGATGGTATCGTCGCTCGATGTGCTTGGATTTTTAATGAGACCTTAGCTCCTTAGCAAGATCTATGGCACCATTGTTGTTGCAGTATAGAGGAATGGCATTTGATGGCATCGCTCCGATCTCTGTGGCAAACTTCTTATACCAAAATACCTCCTTCGCAACTTTTGATGCAGCGATGTACTCTACATCCATGGTGAAATCCTCTATCATTGTTTGCTTGGAACTCTTCCAACTGACAGCACCACCATTACACACAAATAGACTCCCATATGTCGACTTTCGATCATCTACATCGATCATAAAATTCAAGTCTGTATACCCCTTAACTTGGAGTTCTCCATTACCATAAACCAACAACATATCCTTAGTTCTTCTCAAGTACTTAAGGATATATTTCACAAAAGTTTAGTGTTCTTCATCTGGATTCGACTGATATCTGCTCATGACACTTACAACATAGGCTATATCAGGACGTGAGCATAACATGGCATACATGAGGCTCCCTATTACTGAAGTATAAGGGATCTTGCTTATGCGTTCTATCTCCTCAGGTGTGCTAGGGCATATTTTCTTGGAGAGATGAATGCCATGTCTGAAGGGTACTAATCTCCTCTTAGAGTTTTTCATGCTAAACCTCTTTAGCACTTTCTCTATATACATCTTCTATGAAAGTCCTAGCATCCTATTCGGTCTATCTCTATAGATCTTAATTTCTAGAATAAAGGATGCTTCTCTTAGGTCTTTCATGGAGAATTCTTTGGATAACCATATTTTAACTATAGTCAACATGGAAATATCATTCCCAATAAGGAGGATATTATCCATGTACAATACGAGAAAGATAATAGCACTCCACTGATCTTTTTGAAGATACATGGTTCCTCCTCATTGTTGATGAAATCAAAAAATTTGATCACATCATTAAAATGAGTATTCCAGCTCCAAGATGCTTGCTTAAGTCCATATATGAATCTTTACAGCTTGCATACCTTGTAATCAGCATCACTGAATGTGAAACCTAGCGACTATTCCATATAAATATCTTCCTCAAGGTATTCATTTAAGAATGCCATTTTCACATCCATTTGTCATATTTTATAATCAAAATAGGCTGCAATAGCAAACAATGTGCGGATGGATTTTAGCATAGCTACTGGCAAAAAGGTATCCTGATAGTCAATGCCTTCGCATTGACTATACCTTTTTGCCACTAATCTAGCTTTGAATGTCTCTACATTTTCATCTGCACCAATCTTTCTCTTATAGATCCATTTATACCTAATAGGTACTATACCTTCTGGTGGATCTACCAAGGTCTAGACTTGGTTTGAGTGCGTCGAGTCAATTTTTGACTTCATTGCCTCTAACCATTTCCCAGAGTCAATATTCGATATCGCCTCATAATAGGTTTTGGGATCATCACCATGAACCCCATTACCTATGAGGAACATTTCCTCTACTTTCTCTGAAATAGTACCTAAATACCTCTTAAGGGGATGGAAAACCCTTTTTGATCTACAAGGTGGAGGAGGTAGTGATTGTATTGGCTCAACTTAATTTGGTTTCATTTGGTCCTTAGCTCGTTGCTCTTACGAGACTTTCTCCTCAAGCTTGATCTGCTTTTCAATGCTGCTATCTTGAATAAACTATTTTTTAAGAAAGATGGCATGTCGACTCATAATTACATTATGATCTTCTAAAATATAGAAATAATATCCTAATGACTCTTTAGAATATTCTATAAATCGAGCTCTAAAGGACCTATAGTCTAACTTGTCCGTTTGTTGTCTTTTGACATGAGCCAGATAATTCCAAATTCTGAGATGACTCAGACTTGGATTTTTACTATGCCATATCTCATACGGTGTGGTAGGAACGATTTTAGAAGAAACCCTATTCAGTAAGTATATTACAGTTAACAATGACCGTGTCTCCAAAGAAAATCAAGGAAGGTCTGTGAAGCTCATCATAGGATCGGACCATATCTAATAGGGTTCCGATTTCTCCGTTCTGAAATTTCATTGAGTTGAGGTATTCCATGTGGAGTCCATTGAGAGAATATGCTTTTTTTCTTGAGATAGTCCAAGAATTCCCGACTAAGGTATTCACCTTCCTCGATCTGATCGAAGAACCTTAATAAGTTTTTTAGTTTGCTTTTCTACTTTATGTCTGAATTTCTTGAACTTTTCAAAAGCTTCAGACTTGTGTCTCATAAGATACACATACCCATACCTAGATAAATCATCGATAAAGATTATGAAGTAGACAAAGTTGCCTCTAGTCGGCACATCAAATGGGCCGCACACATCAGTATGTACTAGGGCAAGAAGATCCATGGCCCTTTCCCCATGTCCTACAAAAGGGAGCTTTAGTCATTTTGCCATGAAGACAAGATTCACAAATTGGATATGACTCGGAAGTCAATGGACTCAATAGCCTGATTTTTTCTAATTTGTTAACCCTATCTTCTGCTATATGACCTAGTCTTAGGTGCCATAGATATCTATCATTTGGACTATCCCTAGGTCATTTTGATTTTATGGCATTCACATTTTGCTCGATAGTTAAAAATAGATACATCAATATGTAACTGATAAAGACCATTAATAAGAAAACCACTTTGCAATTTTATTTCTTTCATAAAGAATGTTACAATGGTCCTTAAGAAAACTAATCACATAGCCTTCTTGTGCTAAGCATGAAATAGAAATCAAATTCCTGCTAGCTGCAGGCACAAAATAACAATCCTTTCAATAACTAAGTCTTAAACCAGATGGTAATCGAAGAGGATATGTTCTCCACGGCCACTAGCAGCAACTCTTGCTCCATTTTTGATGCATAGGATCATCTCTCCATCCCTCAGCCTCCTGCTATCCTCAAGATCCTACATGGAAGTGCACAAATGAGCACTAGAATTAGAGTCAAGCATCCAACTGGATGCAGAAGAAATCATAAGGTTAGACTCAATAACGAGCATACCTCCAGAAGGACCTGCCTCCTTCTTATTCTTCAGGGTGGCCAGGTAAGTAGGGCAGTTCCGCTTCCAGTGGCCGTCAGTGTTGCAATAGAAACACTTTTTTTGTCAGCAGCCTTCTTCTTCAGCTCTACTTTTTTCTTCTTTCCTTCTTCCACCTTTTACCTTTTCACAGACTTCTTCTTTCCAAAAGACTTTCTCTTGAAAGAAGTCCATTCCATAGTAAGCACTGAGCCTTTAGAGCCTTTCATAGAAAGCTCAGCAGTAACTAGTATGTTCATAAGGTCGGTCAGAGAAGTTTGAAGTTTATGCATATGGTAGTTCATGATGAACTGCCAATATGCATCAGTCAAGGATTGCAGAATCATATCATTCTGTAGATTCAGGTCCAACTTCACATCGAGCTTCTTAAGCTCTTCCAAATTCTTGATCATCATCAGACAATGATCTTGGATTGACTGCCCAACATGCATTTTAGTCTTGAACTATCATTTAGTGACTTGATACTTGACTGTGTGACTCTGTTCACCAAACATCTCTTATAGGTGAGCCAACATTTGGTGGACAGTCCTGATATCTTCATGTTGGCACTGAAGCTTTTCAGACATCGAGCCCAATATATAATATCTATCCTTGTTATCTTCGTCCGTCCACTTGTCAAGAGATACTCTCTATTTAGCGGATAGATGAGCTGGTAAGGTGGGGGGGTCCTGGTCCAATACATGAGTTAACTTCTCGAAACCCAAAATGATTTTGAAGTTTTGGAGCCAATCCTTGTAATTAGGTCCAGTCAGTTTATGGGTGTCGAGGATACGTGCTAGTGGATTGGATGCAGACATTTTTCTATAGAGAGTCAAAGTTTCTAGTTAGATATTATAATTAAGACTTGACCAATTTATTTAGGAGTTTTATTTTTAAACAACTTAGCTTTCATTATTTTCTTGGATCCCTACACTCCCTCTATAGAGATACGAAAATCTCCATGATTAATGATTTCTAGTGGATGGTGCGATTCCACCAACTGACTCATCACCTCACCTAATAGTTATTGGTGATGGGTTAGCCAATGAGTGAACAACTCTTGTTCAATGATTCTCTAATCATGGTGCACCCAAACTTGATCTCTAATTCATGAATCTCACCATGCCTGGAATATTGATCCACTCCTTAGTTAAGTCAGACCAACCATTTGCATAGACTGGATTCCTAATTGAGTCTTTCATCATATCTGAAATATTGAACCCAATCCATCCTCCAGTCCGTAGCATCCAATGCCTAATAGACATGGTTGAATCTTTCTGGTGCAACTGAACCACTATAACCAACCAAGAACAATCAACCTTGGGAAGGGCCAGCACATCTACAATTGTGGAAGACCTTAGACTTAATCTTTTCTTAGGGAGATTTGATTTAGGTCTCATTAAACTAGACTTGACATAGTCATAATAATTATAGCTAACCTAGTGGCATGGATTAGCTTAGATTATTGGCCACCTCAGATTAGGACTGAGCCAACAAATATGGCCAGGTAAGTGAGACCGGTGGAAGGGATATGCCATTAACTCGATAAGAATGCATTCGAATCGAGTAGCTCCTAATTAAAAACTAGTTGATCGTATCTACCAAACTTACCAATTGAACTATTCTGATCATGCAAATTAAATTAATCAAATTTAACTGATCTAAAGATAGTAAATGAATTGATCTAAAAATCATAACTTAATCAAATTAAATTATGATCATGCAAGACTATACATAGAACTATTCTATTCTACAACTAATCATGCATCTTATAGAACTTAGATCTAAATTATTTAATTTTAATTTTTTTTGATTTTAGATATAATTATATCTCATGTGACATCTGAAATTACCTATTTATTAGATCAAAATTAAATTAAAATTAGATCTAAATTATTTATAGGAATCTGACTTTGATACCAGTTGAAGAAAAAAAACCTGTTTCCTAGGTCAGGTTCATTCAAATCTGATTTGATCAAGAAAAATATTTTAAAATTTTTTCCTTAAATATAAATTAGATCTGATACTTTTCAGATCTAATTTAATAAATTTAATAAATTTAATTTAATTTAATTTAATTTATACCTTGTTCTTGGATAATCTTATTATCCTATGATGATCCTGCTAATTGCTTGAGGTTTTGGATGTAGCCATGCAATCATCTGGCCTCTATCGATATCTACTTGAATAGGATTTGGATATTTCCTCCTTCTCAATCTTTTCTTTGAAGATTAGATCTAGATCTAATCTTGAAGGTCTTCAAAATAACTTTTGAAGATCCAATGTTGTCTCTTGCAGCAGTGCTACCTTCTTCCTTTCTTGTCGCCTTTCTCTTGCCTGGATCGCACCAAAATGAAGCCCAAAGCCCCTTAGGTGTGGAGAGGAGAGAGAAGATCAGAGGTAGGCATGGAGGAGAGAGGGAGATGCTATGTGGCATAGGCAAGGGGAGAACCTCTCTAAACCTAGGTGTAGATAGGGTTTATATAGACCCGGCTGCACTATGCAGTGCCACATCATCCCGGCTAATCACATCTCTTTATGCAATCAGATCTAAATCTAATTTATAGGATGATATCATCTGATCCAATCAGATGAGAGCCCCTCTCCAACATCCTTAGGTGGCACCAAGACTGGTCAAAAAAGAGTCTTAGGCGCCACCTAAATTTATTCCATGAAGCAACCTGGAGTCCCATCTGTATAGGACTCCAGGCATCATTATCCTTAGGCGCACGCCTCCCTAGGCATGCACCTCCTCCTTTTCTCTTTCTAGTAGAGGGACAAACCTCCATCTGCTCTCCTATGGGTGCATGACACATGGGCAGATGTCTAAGTGTCAAAGGTCAACGTTTGACCAAAGTCAAAAGACAAGAATTAGCAAGTGATGAAAAATGATAGATGTTGTCTTAAATTTATCTCATAAATTAAGATAATTCTTTTTTAATCTAGACAAGCTCTAGTCAGATCAAGTAAAGGTACTTGAGTGAGCTTAAATACATTTGGCTCAGTCGAGATAATATTTAATGATTGTTGAAGGAGAACTTTAGGCTCAATCATGTGCTAGCACATTTTTCTTGAACCTAATTGAATCTAATTCAAATCAATTGAACTAGATTAGTTTAATTGATGATATCCAGATCCAAACTTTTATTTGTGTGATCTAGTTAAGTTCAATTTTGTATGGTAATGAGATATGTTGCGATCTCTATCATCGACATCATTGAAATACCTTCCAATGGATCAGAACTTTTCTGATTCAGGCAACTAGAATGATCGATCATCCAAATCATTCTAATTTCTCCCAAAATCTATTAGTGACACCTAGCAGTTTATGGTGATAACCCATCAGAACTAAAAATGAACCTCTCGATGCAGTTACATGTGTGATTAAGTTCTTCTATTTTGAGCCCCGATCGATTTAGGATTAAGAAAATAATCTATTTTATTATTTATAGTCAAAATTATAATTTTACTCTTAGAAGTGTATAATAAGTGTCAGCCAATTTTGACTTCTAGGGCATACATATCTAACAAAATCTGCTTCAGATCTAATCAGAACTAGACGATCCTATGGTAAAAAATTAGATTTTTTTTCAAATGGTATCAGAGTCAGGTTAGCAGTTCTTCAGATCTATTTTAGATCTAATTTAATTTTTATTTATAATCTAATATTAAAAAAATTTAGATGTCACATCAGATATGATTAGATCTAAAATTAAAAAATTAAAAATTATATGATTTAGATCTATAATGTATAAGATGCATGACTAGACTAGCAATAGAATAGTTCTATGTGTAGTCTAGTATAATCTTATTATTAATTTAATTAAATATAATTTTAGATATATTTTATTTTTATTTTTATGATGTTATAATTATTATAACTAGATCTAAAAAATAGAAAATAAAGTTTTAAATTTTTAGTTTATTTATATGAGATATGAAAAATGCATGCTTAGACTAGTTATAGAATAGTTCTATAAAATATCTAGAATAGTTTTATTTTAATATGATTAAATTTAAAATTTTATTTTTTAGATTTAATATGTAATATATCAGATTTGAAAGCATGCATGGTTGATTGAGTTATAATACATGAGATGTATGCAAGGCATGTATAGGTTAGATCTTTGATTGTATATGTGATATATGATTTAAATCTAACTTATTTTATTTTAAAAATTATATTTTTAATTAAGGCGTTCTCTTTGGCCATCTGATCAAAAGAATAAAGTAGGATTTAAAGACCCTCTCCTTCCATTCGATGGGGTGTTCTTATGATGTGTAGGGGTGCTGTGCATTCATCCTTAATCAAAAATCAGAACTTATTTTTTACAAAACTCTAGATCCTAAAATTCTAAGATTTTATTACATGTTTTATTCATGAACCCAAACTTAATTAAGAATTAAGATTATAAAATAAATTAGATCTATAATTATGAATTTTTAGATCTAAGACATCTTCATAAAATTGGGTTTGGGCTTGGGTAGCTTAATTATGTCTAGTGGCTGATCAAATCGAATCAAAAGTTGGTTAGGTGGGATCAAGAGTGCTTAGAATTGACCAGCCTAATAGTTGTAAGTCTGGATTAAGATTGACTCACAGTCATTTGTTATCAATCCAATTAGCCTGTATCTTGGACATCCATAGACTAATCGAATCCAATTATAAGGATTGGCTCCAAAACTTCACAATAGTTTTGAGTTCCGAGAAGTTGATTCATGTGTTGGAATAGGATCCTCCCACATTATTAGTTCATCAGTCTACTGATCAGAGAGCATCTCTAAAAAAATAGATGGATGAAGATAAGAAAGCAAGGTATTATATTTTGGCCTTGATGTCTGATGAGCTCCAGCGCCAACATGAAGACATTAAGACTAGCCACCAAATGTTGGCTCACCTGCAAGAGTTATTTGATGAACAGAGTCATGCAGCCAAATATCAAGTCACTAAGAGACTTTTTAAAGCTTGGATGCATGATGGGCAGTCGGTCTAAGATCATTATGTGATGATGATCAAGGACTTAGAAGAGCTTGAAAAGCTCAGTATCAAGTTAGTTTAGGATCTATAGATTGATATAATTCTACAATGTTTGATTGAATAGTTCATCATGAACTACCATATGCATAAACTATAAAATACCTTGGCTGAACTTATGAACATGCTGGTTATTGCTGAGCTCTCTATGAAAGGTTCAAAGAGCTCAGTGCTTGTTGTAGAGTGGATTTCTTCCAAGAGAAAGTCTTTTGGAAAGAAGAAGAAAACCGTGAAGAAGTAAAAGGTGGAAGATGGGAAGAAGAAGAAGGCAGAACCAAAGAAGAAGGCCATTGACAAGAAAAAATATTTCCATTGCAACATTAACGACCATTGGAAGTGGAACTGCTCTCTTTACCTAGCCAGCCTGAAGAACAAGAAGGAGGTAGGTCTTTCTGGTGGTATGCTCGTTATAGAATCTAACCTCATGATTTTTTCTGCATCTAGTTGGATGCTTGACTCTAGTTCTAGTTCGCACCTATGCACTTCTATGCAGGGTCTTGAGGATAGCAGGAGGCTGAGGAATGGTGAGATGTTCCTACGCATCGAGAATGGAGCAAGAGTTACTACTGTGGTCATGGAAATCTATCCTCTTTGACTATCATCTGGATTAGATTTAGTTCTTTGAGATTGTTTTTATGTGCCTGCAGCAGGTAGAAATTTGATTTCTATTTCATGTTTAGCACAAGAAGGCTATGTAATTAATTTTCTTAAGGACTATTGTAATATTTTTTATGAAAGAAATAAAATTGTAAATGATTTTCTTATAAATAGTCTCTATCAATTACTTATTGATGTTTGTATTTTTAATATTGAGCAAAATGTGAATGCCATAGGATCAAAGCAATCTTGGGATAGTCTAAATGATAGGTATCTTTGGCACCTTAGGCTAGGTCATATAGCTAAAGACAGAATTAACAAATTGGAGAAATCTGGACTATTGAGTCCATTGACTTTCAAGTCATATCCAATTTGTGAATCATGTCTTCATGGTAAAATGACCAAGCTTTCTTTTGTAGGACATGGAGAAAAGGCCATAGACTTACATGCCCTTTACCGATGATATCCAGATCTAAATCCTTGTTTGTGTGACACAGTTAGATTCAGTTTTGTATGGTAATGGGATATGTCATGATCTTCATCATCGACATCATCGAAACTTCTTTCGATGGATCAAAACTCTTCTGATTTAGACAACTAGAATGATCGATCATCTAAATCATTCTAATTGCTCCCAAAATCTACCAATGACACCTAGCAGTATATGGTGGCAATCCATCAAAATTGAAAATGAACCTCTTGGTGAAGCTACCTTTATGATTAAGTTCTTCTATCTTGAGCTTCGATCAGATTAGGGTTAAGGTGAACTCGTCAAACCCTAATTCCTATTATATGATTTAATCATTCGATTCAAGTCCGATGTGAAAAATCTAATAGAAACTCTTTCTATTATTTCACTCTCTGCCATGGCCATGAGCTTATAGACTTGATTCTCATGATCATCATAAGGCTGCTCCTCATCTACCAAGGTAGATAGATTCCCCTCTTGGTATAATCTAATTCCTACAATGAACATGCTATAGCCAACATACACCTCAGGGTTCCAAATGGCTAGGAGACTGAGTCACGGTATAGTCAAACTATAACACCCTTAAGGTGAACTACCGATGCACCTCTGATCAAAGAACCAGACACACCACTGTAGTTTCGAGTTAGTCATCGACGAGAAGGTAGACTTCCTTATGACTACTCGAGGTGGTCACGCTCAGTGCCCTCGTTCTCTAACGAGTAGCTGTACTCTCGCTCCGGTGTCTCCACATCGTAGACTTAAGACTCATCTACTATAAAGAAGCAATTGTACATTAATCTTTTGGATCAATCACCATCCTCATGATGATCCTACGGTCAGGAGCATTTTATGAGTTAATAATGAAAATTCTTGTCTTAAATTTTCAACTCTTGAAAATAAGAATTATCATTACCATTAACTCAAGGAGATGTATCACAGACACTAAATACACATATGTGATAGAAAATAATCCATTTTATTATTTATAGTCAAAATTATAATTTTGCTCCTAGAAGTGTATTACAAGTGTCAGCCAATTCTGGCTTCTAGGGCATACATATCTAATACATACTTCATTCTAATTAAGCTCAAGCATATACTCAATAATAACTCTTTCTCTTTTTGACAACATCAAAAAGAACAACTCAAAAGGAGGTGATTAATAAAATCAATAGAGTAAATTTTTCTTTAATAGTCCAAAATCATTAAACTCTCTCTTAATATTATAGTCAATTGAGTTCAATTTTTATTCAAAATTTGCTCCCCCTTACTATATGCCATATTTCTTAATTCCATTATTTACTTACTCTTGATCAATTTTGTATCTCATAACCAAATTAAAATCATATTATGAAAAAAAATATCATAAGATTTTGAGTAATTTAATATGTTAAATTTACTTTCTTTATTTACCAAATTCTCTCCCCCTTTTTGTCATTATAAGTATTTGCTATAATTCAAGGTACCAATCGAGTTTGAAAGTATTTCTTTAGGAAGTTTAGCTTATCGAACAAATATTTTAATGTTTCAAATTATTCTTAAACTTTAATAATAAAAGTTCATAAATTAATTTTATTCAATATATCTTCAATCATAACTAATTAAAATAATATCATCAAAATCAATAAGATAAACACTGAGTCATTTGACATCCAATTGGTGATATGATAATCAATCAAATCGACTAAGATCAAAGTATAAGATTTTTGCAAGCTTTGAGAAGTCATCAAAATTTGTTAATTTACTAAATTTTTTAAAACACATGAAAACTATTCAAATTGAGGAATCATAATATACATACATATTAATGGATCATCAAAATAAATTTAATAATAATTGGTGGTGTGATGTTATAATAAGTTTAGCTTTTACCAAGTATCATCACCTATCCACTTTCATTTTCGAAGCATCCATAGAAATTTGCTCTTTTCGCTTCATTGGATGCCAAGAGAACCTGCAAAATTATTTGCTAATCTTTGGTACCCAAGTCATCTTGGGTCTATTGAGGTTAGAGCACATGGTTTCTTTTGGAATCCAAAGTTGTTTAATTAATGTATAGCTAATTCTCTTAGTATTACATTCTAAAATTTTGTGTTCTACTTTATCACATTTGAAACATGTAATTGAATGATTTTTAGATGAAGCTTTGCTAAACATGTTATTCATAAATTTTTATTCTCTCAAAGGATTATATCCAATTACAGCTTTATTGAAAATAGCTTTTTGATTGATTAAAATAGATTGAAGCTTTTGAGAGCCAATTATAAACTTATTAAGCATAGGCTTCAATCTTTCAATCTCTTTTCTTAAGTTTGTATTTTCTTCCAAAAGAGATTTTTTAGAGTTTAAAAAACTTTCTTTTTTTTTAGCAAATGAATTCTTTTCTTTCATGAAAATCTCTTTTTCAATTAAAAGTTTATTCTTTTCTTCAACTAAAGAGTTTTTAGATTTAAGAAGTGCTTCTTTTTCCTTAGCCAAAGTATTATTTTCTTTCAAAATATCTTTTTTTAATTAAAAGATTATTCTTTTCATTAACTAAAAAAGATTTAATTTTTTTAATTCTTTGTTTTTCGGTCCTATCCTTTTGTATTCATTCAATAGATCATTAAAGGCTTGAAACAACTCATCAAAAGTAAAATCGAAAGAATTTTCAAGGTTTACCTCATCATCATTGGCTATGAGGCAAGGATTTATAATTCTTTCTTTCTCTTTCTCATTTCTCTTTTCTTTACTTTGCTCCCCCTTAATCAATGCTTTCTTTTTTTTTTTGTTTCTTTTTCTTTTTCTCCTTTTTATCCTCATGAGCCATAAGGCATATGTTAGAGTGAGCTTGCTTATCCTCTTGGGAGCTTGGGAGCTTGGTTCTTCTTTTTGATTTGCTTTTCTATAAGTCATTTCAAATTTCTTCCATATTTGATTCACTAAAATACATGAAGAAATTGCATTAAACTCATTAATATCTAAGGAGCAATGAAGCATGTTCATGACCTTGGTGTTTAGTTGGACCATCTCTTTATCATGCTTGATTAATGCATTATGGGTGTGTGACCCATCAACAATAATTTTTCATAAATTATAGTCATGTACTTGTATGAATATTTTCATCCTAGCTTTTTAATAGATAAAATTTGAGCCATTAAAAAGTAGGGGTCTATCTATGGAATGGCCTTCATTAAACAAAGAATCCATTTGGATCACCTAGATCTTTAGCTCTTGATGGTTAGGTCAACAACAAATAATAGAGCACCTGCTTTGATACCACTTGTTGCCCAGGTATGGCCACCGAAGAGGGGGGTGAATTGGGTATTTCAAATTTTAAGCTTAAGATGTGAGTAGATTGATCTATTTAAGCACCAAATCAAATAAGCTATATAATGTGCGGTGAATAAAAGTAATGAAATTAAAGCACACAATCATAAATACAATCATTTTATAGTGGTTCGGTGGAAAACTCAGCACTTACATCCACTCCCCAAGTATATCCCTTAGAAATTCAACTATAATTCTCAATAAGAATTACAGTTCGATTATTTTTTGAACTCATAATCAAATTCAGTTGATTTTTTTTGGCTCACCAACCAAAATCATATATGATTATTTTTTGAACACACAATCAACCGAGTTGATTTTTTTCGGATCACCAACCAAAATCTTATAAGTGATTATTTTCTACAGGCCAATCAATCCCGATTGGTTTTTACTATGGCTTACCAATCAAACTACTACAATCATCCAACTCAAGGCTTGGACCAACCTAAGTTTCTCACCCTAAGAAATATGACATAAAATATAAAATTATAATAAATAAAATAAAAAACAAACTCTTTGAAGCTTAAGAAAAGAAATTCTAGGAGCTTAGCTTGTTGGCTTGATTTCTTCTCTTTAAATGCTTGAGGAAAGTAGTAGATAATCTTCTATAGCAATGGCCTGGCTTCTCTCAAAGTAAGGATGTTAGAAGGACAAAGAAATATCTGAGAATCACTCCTCTTTTCTTTTCTGCTCACTTCTTTGGGTTTCTCAAAGAATGCATAATAATCTCACCAAAAACCACTTTTTAATGCTCTAAGTATTTTCTTATATATTCCAAAGATTTTTCACTATTACAAGTTACTAACATAGGCTTCTAGAAGTGATCTAAATATTGGAGAAGAGAAAATGGCCGTTGGAAAGCTTGTGGGATGAAAAAGCTGTAGTTCTGAAAACTAGCCATTACAGGTACTAGGCCGGCTCAGTTTTAGACTGAGTCGCTCAGTTTATAGCTGGGTTGGCTCAGTCCTCTGGATCTTGAAAATTTTACTTTTTATGCTTTCTATCTTCTATTTCCACAAGACTAGATCAGCTCAGTTTGCATACCATGCATGCCAAAGATAGTTTGTGATCCTTTCTTCTCCAAATAATTTATAGGCTAGACTTATCTTTTTGAGTTGATTTTATCTCCATTAAGATGTCGAGTTTGAAGTTTCAAAACTACACATTCTAATAAACATAATTAGACTTTATAACTTATACTTAAAACTTTTTATCATCATCAAAATCAATCTTTGAATCAACTTCAATCCCATCTTGATCACTCACCAACTTCATGAGTACTTGATTATGCCTAGAAATCTTTTGTTACTGAATTAAAAATTTAGTTAGTCTGATACTAAAGCATAGTGAGTTGCTTGCAAGCCATTATGGTGATCTTAGATCTAGGAGACACTTTTACCTATATGGCATCAGAGCAATTTTCGATAGTAGAATGCTCTAAAGTTGGTCATGTTTAGTGATAATGTACCCTTATATCTCACTTATATGTTGATAGGAATGCGATGTTGTCGTTAAGACACCATGTTTATCAGTTTAATCCGACTTCTTAAAATCATTGAAATTGCATAGATAGTAGTGAGTCGGGTCGAATCCATAGGGAAGGTAGTATTTTAGATTTAAAATCTTTGATTTTTAAAAGAAAAAGAAAAAAGAAGAGTTTTGGGACCAAAAGTGAAGTCAGAAAATAAAAAGCAAAAATTAAAAGATGCAGGAATTTAAACTTGGTACTAAGATCTACTAGTTAGATCTTAGCATCTACTTGCAAAGCAATAATTTAAAGTACAAAAATTAAATTACAATAAAAATAAAAAGTAAGAAATTAAAGTGCAAAAAATAAAATTTTTAAAATTTTAAAATTTAAATACATAAAATTTAAAAAGAATAAAATAGCCTGATCTCTGATCTTGGATCGACATTGGTAGAAAGATGGTGTAGAAGCTCGACTCTTCTTCTCGACATCTGTTGCTTCGAAGCAGCCTTTAACCCATAGCCTGGCTTCGCCCTGTACCAAAGCTTCATCTTGATCGGAAATATTGATTTCTGGAGGCCTAGGAACCTTTTTATAGTGCTAGGATGGCTGGATATTTTTTTCTAAAGGCAATGTGGGACTAATAGCCTTTGCAATCATCAAAATACAAAAGAATTTGAGTAACATTTGAATCAAAATAGCTTTAATATGTCTCTAATAAATTTAATAAAATCCAGCCGTTTAATAGGAATCCAACGGTCCAAAAATCATCAAAATTGGATGCAGATCAACTCAGATCGGGTCGGATTAAATTCTGGCCGTTGGATCGTGCTTCATGAAGGAAATCTGGCTGCAAATCACGTGCCTGAGAGTTTGATGGCCATCGGGAGCTTTCTGGACCATTGGATCATCGCTTGGATCGAGTGCTATCATCCGATGGTGATCCGTGTGATGTCTGTAGCTGAATAAAATCCGGAAGCAACCACTGCCGTCCGATCCTGACTGCAAACAACCACATCCGTCCGATCGTGCAATCACTGTTCCCATGGACCGCATAGATCGGCCGCACCGCACGCCGCAACCAATCAGCACCTCTGTTGTCAAGCAAAAAAGACTAAATTACCCTTGTGAGCTGTGATAAATTTTTGTAGACCCTTTAGGGTCTAGGTCCACCACGTGGCAAGCTCTGATTCGCCGGATTTTGCTGAGCTGGCGGTCCATGCCTGGATCGTGGACCGACTGATGGCTTCAATGGCTGAGTCAGCTTTGATGGCTTGGCTTGGCTTGGTGGCTCGGCTTGCGGAGCCGGCTGAGCCATTTTCTTTTTTTATTTAATTTTTATTTATTTTATATTTTTTAAAAATTCATATCTTTTCCATTTTAGCTCCATTTTACTTGAAATTTATTTCGTTGTGATCAAAAAAATGAGCTCTTTCTATTGATAATAAAATTTTATTTTTTTAATTTTTATTATTTTTTAATTAATTTTTTAATTAATAAAAATATGAATTTTTTAAAAATTATATATAAATTGATTAATAATTTTTAAAAATTAATATAAATTAATTAATAAATTAATACTTTTATTGATGAATTTATGATGCTTATCACACCCCCCAACTTAAGCTTTGCTCATCCTCGAGTAAAGAAAGAATTTAGTTTTAAATATCTTTTAACTTTAGAGTTTTGAATTTTACCTAAGCAATTTTCAAAATGGCCATTGATATTCAGTAGAGCTTAAATGAGATATATCATTGGGGTATTAATACTTATCAATAGAAAAATTAAGTAAAGAACATTAAATTTTTCAGAACTTTTTCTAAATTATTCCACTTTTATCTCTGATTTGTCTAAACTTTCATATAGGCAGGTGTATTGCTACTTCCGTCCTTCATTTATTGATTTTTATTTTTACATTACCCACTTTTTGATGCGAATATCATTGCTTACTTAGGCAACGGGACCCGGTTACTCGGTGGGAAACCAATATTTTTTTTTTCTTTTTTTTTTTTTTTTTTAACGTTGTACCACTATTGAGTGTCTTAACTTCCTTAAGCTTTCTATTTGATCCATGTAGCGAGTCTTGGGCCAATGACTCCCAAACCAGTTGGCTTTAGGGCACTAGGTATAGAATACCCCTCGGGCTTACTAGCTCGAATCAAATAGGCTACGAGTTAAGACTAGCTTTACAACGAGCTTCTTTATCCTTCCCACCTTTTGACGCGAAACTCAATGCTTGCTTAGGCAAAGAGGCCCGGTTACTCAGTGAGAAGTACTTGGAAAACTATTTTATTAAAATAAATTTTTATATGAAGAAACGTATAGTTATCCTACACAAGCCTATAAAAAGTAGACTTTTCTTTGATGCTAGTAGAAATAATTAGAAATGCTCCAAGAAAAAACTTTTTATGTTCTAGACTTAACTCTTTATTGAATTTTCTTAATACTTGATTCCTCAATATCTCATAGATTCTCTGATCTGTGTATCAATTTTTTTTAAAAAAATGCTTAGTTTAATTCGATTCTTAAGCATAATCAGGTGTCTAAATACTAAATACTAACTTTTTTGAGGACTTAAAATTTTAAAATTTTTTTTTATTTTTCTCTCCCCCTAACTTAATCGACATTGTCCTCAATGGAGAAGAAAAAATAAAGGATGTAATAAAGAACATGAAAGAATACACCTAACTCAGTATATTTTTAGTCCAGCACATGCCTTTGAAAATTTGAGCTCTTCCTCCAACTTATTCAAATTATCCTAAAAAAAAAATAAACTAAAAAGATAAATTAGATAAAAACTAAATATTGGGTTGCCTCCCAACAAGCGCTAAGTTTACCGTCTTCAGCCAGACACAATGCAGCTCACTATCCTGTGTCGAATATTGGATTGACAAATTCCAATGGTTTTGGATTGCCAATCTCAGAAAGTTGATTTATAATCCCATTATTGATATATTCATTATTAATTTTAGGGATATAATTTATGATTCCATTCTCAGACCCATGTTTATTAAGAATTTCTCCTATTTGTTTTTCTAAAATGCTCATGAATGGAGTTTTTGTAGGAGTTAAGTTTGATTCAATGGGTGCTGGAATGGTGACTAAAGGCGGTTTTAATTCTGGAGGTAAATTAATGTGATCTTGCTTAAACAACTCCATTGACATTTCATTACATGCCTCTTGATTTTTATAAGAAGAACCAGCTTCTAGGGTTGAAGGAAATAGGACATTAGGTTTATAAGTCTCGGGTAAATCATCTATTCTCTTTTCCCCTTTTTCTATCTCATTTAAACTGGAACTAGCATCAGTACTAATTCTTGGCTTGGGTTCTTCTATGTGGTTAGTCTCAGTACTAACCAGTTCCTCTAAATTTTTATTTTGGCTAGCATCAGTACTAGCCTCTCTCACCTGGTCTTGGTATGGGTCCATAAGAATCCTATAGCTTTTAAGTTCAGAAATTACTTTGGTATTCTCAAATTGGAGATTCTTAGATGAAACATTAGATTGATAATTTAATCCAGGTGGTTGGTGGTCATTAGGTGGGTTGTTTGAAATTGGTAGGTTCGGTAGTTGATCTAGTTCTCTCCTCATGTTAGACTCAACTAATTATCCTATTTGAGCTTCTAGTCTGGCGATAGATTGCTGTTGAGTTAGAATTAATTATTGAAGTTGGTTAAATCTATCATCAGCTAGATTGGTCTGTTGAGGAGGTGGGTATGAAGGCTGATTATAATATGATGGCTGGTTAAACTGACTAGGCTGACCATTATTATAGGCATAATTTTGATAATTTTGCTCAAGTAAAATTTGGGTCTGAGCCTGAGTCTGTTGGGATGTCCAAGAAAAATTAAAGTTACTCCAATCTGAATTATATGAATTTGAAAATGGGTCATTAATCAATTTGGAGTATCCTTGAGTAGCTTGAACTTATTCTTGGATAAAATATGGAAACTGTGCAGTCATAGGACATTCACTTACATGATGGGTTGGACTAGCACAGATTGAATAATTCTCCTGATAATTAGAAGATGATGTGAATTGTGCAGGAGATTGTTGACCTAGGGTTAGGAGTTGATCTATTTTCTGAGCAAGAAGGTCAACTTTATCTAATTTTTGGACTATTAGGTTCAGATTAGCCATTTGATTATTATGGTTGGGTTCAACTAGATCAGGTAAAGTAATTTTCTACCATATATGTATTAATGCAACCCTAACGTATTATTCAAATAAAAATTTTAGAATTTTTTTATATATATTTTATTATTATTATTTTATTATATTAAAGATTAATTATTTTATTTATTAATTAAGTTTAATTTAATTTTTTTTTAAATATTTTTTTAGTTAGTTAAATTTAATTTTTATTTTATTTTATTTTATTTTTTTTTAGAAGGAGAAAGAAAAAGAAAGAAAGAAAAGTTCTAAAGAAGAGGTCCTAAGGAGTCCTAGAACTAAGAAGAGAGAGAAGAATTAAGTTTAATTAGGTTTGATGTTGGTTAGCAATCAAGTTGGTCAATCAATCCTGACTAAGGGTTATCCTAGATCTAGACAGCTCCTAACTGCCAAGGTCACCTTCAAGCCCTCCAAGTGTAGGATTAGCCAATCAACTAGCCAGGTAAGTGTAAGGTCGGTGGGAGTCCCCCCGTTGCTTGCCTTAGACACCAATTATGCTTGGCCAGGTAAGCGAACGGAACCAATTAGAAACCACCTTCCTTCGGGCCCAATCGTCCCTGAACCACTTTCCTAGACACCAGTCAAATTGACTTATCCTAACCCAGGTTCAACTCTTAGGATTTCCTTATCCTATTGAGCTCGAGTTTCCTAGGGTTGATGTCTAATTGATTTTAAAATTAAAGGCTTAGGTCAATGCAGGATGTTGGTTGGTTGTTTGTGGGCTAAGGAAGGGTGATCAAATCCCCACCTTATCTTGTTTAATTGGGTTGTGCCCTTAATTTGATTTAATATGAATATGCACGAAAAAAAAAAAAAATTCAATCAAAGGGTTTTATGCAATTTAAACTAGATGCATGTAACTAATTGTATTCTGAAAGGCTTACCTTGCCTCCAGCAATCACCAAAAAAAATAAAAATAAAAATAAAGATAAAAATAAAACTAATATGATGCATGCTCTAAGCAGTTAGGATTTCTAATCTTATCATGAGGCTTTTAATTAGGTTTAAATAAATATTTTTTTAAATTAATTTAAAAATAAAATAAATAAATAAATAAATAAAAAGGAAAGAGTACTAGGGTTAGAATTGATCTCACCAAGCAAAACTTCTGATTCTTTTTATTCTTTAATCTCTTTTTCTACAAAATAATAAAAAAAATTAGCAAGCAATATTTATAAGAAAGTAGAAATTTTATTTATAATTTATTTATAGAAAAATCAAAGAGATCAAAAATTTAATATCCGTGCCTTCCCCGGCAACGGCGCCAAAAACTTGATAGGAACGCGATGTTGTCGTTAAGACACCGTGTTTATCAGTTTAATCCGACTTCTTAAAATCATTGAAAATGCGTAGATAGTAGTGAGTCGGGTCGAATCCACAGGGAAGGTAGTATTTTAGATTTGAAATCTTTGATTTTTAAAAGAAAAAGAAAAAAAGAAGAGTTTTGGGATCAAAAGTGAAGTCAGAAAATAAAAAGCAAAAATTAAAAGGTGCAGAGAATTTAAACTTGGTACTAAGATCTACTTAGTTAGATCTTAGCATCTACTTGCAATAAAATAAAAAGTAATAATTAAAGTATAAAAATTAAATTATAATAAAAATAAAAAGTAAGAAATTAAAATGCAAAAAATAAAATTTTTATTAATTAAAATTTTAGAATTTAAATACATAAAATTTAAAAAGAAAAGATAAAAAATAAAATAGCCTGATCTCTGATCTTGGATCGGCATTGGCAGAAAGATGGTGTAGAAGCTCGGCTCTTCTTCTCGGCACCCGTTGCTTCGAAGCAGCCTTTAACCCATAGCCTGGCTTCGCCCTATACCAAAGCTTCACCTTGATCGGAGATATTGATTTCTGGAGGCCTAGGGTCCTTTTTATAGTGCTAGGAGGGCTGGATATTTTTTTCTAAAGGCAATATGGGACTAATGGCCTTTGCAATCATCAAAATACAAAAGAATTTGAGTAAAATTTGAATCAAAATAGCTCTAATATGTCTTTGATAAATCTGATAAAATCCAATCATTTAATAGGAATCCAACGATCCAAAAATCATCAAAATCGGATGCAGATCAACTCAGATCGGGTCGGATTAAATTTTGGCCGTTGGATCGCGCTTCATGGAGGAAATCTGGCCGCAAATCACGTGCCTGAGAGTTTGATGGCCGTCGGGAGCTTTTTGGACCGTCGGATCGTCGCTTGGATCGAGTGTTGCCATCCGATGGTGATCCGTGTGATGTCTGTAGCTGAATAAAATCTGAAAGCAACCACAGCGGTCCGATGGTGATCCGCGTGATGTTTGTAGCTGAATAAAATCCGGAAGCAACCACAGCCGTCCGATCCTGACCGCAAACAACCACATCCGTCTGATCGTGCAATCACTATTTCCATGGACCGCGTAGACCGGCCGCACCACATGCCGCAACCAATCAGCGCCTCTGTTGTCGAGCGAAAAAGACTAAATTACCCTTATGAGCCACGATAAATTTCTGTAGACCCTTTAGGGGTCTAGATCCACACGTGGCAAGCTCTGATTCGTCGGATTTTGCTGAGCTGACGGTCCACGCCTGGATCGTGGACCGACTGATGGCTTCAATGGCTGAGTCGGCTTTGATGGCTTGGCTTGGTGGCTCGGCTTGCGGAGCCGACTGAGCCATTTTCTTTTTTATTTAATTTTTATTCATTTTATATTTTTTTAAAAATTCATATCTTTTCCATTTTAACTCCGTTTTACTTAAAATTTATTTCATTGTGATCAAAAAAATAAGCTCTTTCTATTAATAATAAAATTTTATTTTTTAATTTTTATTATTTTTTAATATTTTTTAATTAATTTTTTAATTAATAAAAATATGAATTTTTCAAAAATTATATATAAATTGATTAATAATTTTTTAAAAATTAATATAAATAAATTAATAAATTAATATTTTTATTGGTAAATTTATGATGCTTATCATATGCTATACCAGTATCTCCATACTTCTTAGTTAAGAGGACAACCAACCTACATGGCATATAACGACCTATGCTCGATAAATACTATCATCCTAATTAATAGCGTATCATTTGATCTTGAACGGTTTAAGAACTAATTGATAAATTCTTTCTTTATCAAAACTACATAGTCCTAAAGGCTTCATCACAACAATGAAGTTCATTAGAAGATATAGACTTTGTGATGAAAATGGCAAAATATTTATTTTATTCATTGATAAATCAATTATAATTATAAGGTAGCTCAACCATCAACAGCTGAAGATTGGCCTTAGAACATATTTTCCAACATAGGTCCACATACATCTATATGTACTAGACCTAAGAGCTCAATCATCTTTTTTAGTAAAAGGTGACTTAGTTATTTTTTCAGAAAAACAAGATTCATAGGTTGGAAGTGATTTACAATCACTGACTTCGAGGATTCCTTTTTGTGTCAATCTATTTATCTTATTTTTGTTGATGTGACCTAGCCTACAGTGCCATAAGTAGATATCAAACTTAATATCTAATCTAGGGTACTTGCTAGTGGAATAGACTACACTAACAGGTTGTGATAGAATGTATACACCATTATTCAAATATCTAGAGAATATAGTAATACCATTCATAATGACATTATAAAATTATTTTTTTATTAAAATATCATAATCATCTTTGGCCAAAAGGCCTACAGAAATAACATTCAAAAAGAAACTAGGACAAAAATAATAATCATTAAGAACAATAGTATGCGACTTAAATACAAGTTGTAAGATTTTTAATGCTAGAACTAGAACTGATCTTCCATCTCCAATGTTCAAAAACCTCTCACCTTACTTGAATCTCCTATTGACCTACAATCCCTGCAATGAAATAAAAATATGGTAAGGGCTATCGGTATCCAATACCCAATCAATAATATCATAGATAGAGAAATTGTAAAAAGTTATCATATAAATACCTTGCCCAGCAATAGCTTGCTTCTTTCTCGGCCTATTCGAGTCCAAGAAGGTAATGTACTAAGGATAATTCCTCTTCTAATGCCCCTGCTTCTTGCAGAAGAAGCATTCAGCTTGACTCTTATCAGGCTTTATCTTCTTGGTCTGGCCCTGTATAGATGTCCCAGCTTGAACTTCCACCTTCTTGGACTTCTTCTTCTTATTCTTCTTTCTTTTTTTAAAGGATTGTGAACCAAAAGAGGATCCTCCCACTAAATTCATCCTCTTCTTATGGAGTTGGTGATCCTTCTTAAAGTTTTGAAGTAATCCTAGTAACCCATGGTAGTTTACTTCAGACTTTGTCATTCTGTAATGAGTGAAAAATAGGAGATAAGACTTGGATAGTGAGTTCAGTATTGCATCTTTCTCTAGCTGCTCATGCAAGAAAAAGTTGAGCTTGCTTAAATGCTCCATCAGCTCAATCATGTAAAGTATATGATCAGTGACTGAAGCTCCGTCCCTCATCCTAGCATTGAAGATGGCATAATTGGTCTTGTGCCTCTCAACATCATTGGGTATTGCAAAAGACTCCTCCAACACTTGCAGCATGTCTTTTGACTGAGTTGTCTCAAAACCTACCACTGAACTCATCACTCATATCTGCCAGCACAATATAGTGTACTATGATTCGATCACTGAGCCACTTCTCGTAAGTGTCTCTAACTGACCCACATACATTTAGAGCTAGTTCCTCAGGTGCCGGATGTGTCAACATGTACAAGATCCATTCATGCTCTAGGATAATCTTTAACTTTTGGTACCAGCTACTATAGTTAGGTTCCATCATCTTATCATTGTCTAATAATGATCGAAGCCAAAGGGAAGTGGCCATATCTACACCAAAAAAAATCAAAATCTAATTAGTAATTTATTCATTAAATCTAAAAATTTGGACTTTAATCAAAAGGCTCTTTCACTATTTTATTCGAATTAGTAGCATCTACCTCTAATTCGAGGAATTATCCTTAATTCCTTATTGGGGAGTAGAATCCACATAGATTGTGTTGGAAATTATGTTCCAAAGTCAATCGTCAACCTGTTGATGGTTGAGATATTATAATTAATTTATTAATTAATAAAAAATATTTTGACATCTTTTTTCATCATAAATTTACATCTTCTAATGAACTCCATTATTGTGATGAAGTCCTTAGGACTATTTAGTTTCGATAAAGAGAGAATTTATCGATTAGTCCTTAAATTTATTCACAACCAAATGATAGGCTGTTAATTAGGACGACAGCATCTATCGAGCATAGATCACTATATGCCATATAGGTTAGTTGTCCTCTTAATCAAAGAGTATGGAGATACTGGTATGGCATATAGGTGAGATGTATGGATACATCATCATTGAACGTGACCAACTCTAGAGCATTCTGCTATCGAGAATGTCTTTAATGGGATATAGGTATAAGTATCCCTTAGATCGAGATCACCTCAGTGACTTGCAAACAACTCACCATGCTTTGATATCAGACTAACAAAATTTCTAATTCAGTAATGGAAGGCTTCTGGGCATAGTCAAGTAATTATAAAGTTAGAGTGTAATCAAGATGGAATTGACCACTCCAAGAGTTGGAGAAGAATGTATCACTGTATTTCAATATAGCAAAATCTTGGCTAGGATAATCCATCAGATAGATTTGATATTTTGAAATACAATGTGGATAATCTGATCAGAGTTGATAGTTAAACTCTGAGGTGTCCGATGAGTATTATGGTTAAGAAGATGAATTATATGGAAACTATATGCTCATGGATTCTACAGATGGTGTTCTATACACCTTTCGACCAATCCGACCATTGGGTATCATTGCTAGATGGTCACTTTGATTGATATAGAAATTTATTCCTATGCTACTGGCTTAGATATGGACCTATGAAGTCACACACATTAGAGTTCATATTTCGATCGAATGGTTGATCAGCGATTTAGAATCATTTTAGGGTTAAATAATTAATATAATTAGTGTTTAACCAAGTGCAAGTGTTGTAGGAGGATCGATTAGAAATTCGATAGCTAATTGACTTAATTTGATTAAGCCAGAAGGTTGAGATTAAGTCTAATTAAATATAATTTAATTAGATTTGATTTGGGCTTAATTGGATCAAGTCCAATTGGCTTATTGGATAAGTCAAGTGCAAGGGAGAACTAGTCCTAGTCTAACTAGGACTCGGGTCAACCCAATTTTCTAATTTAATTAAAAAATTAAATTATAGTTAAATTTAATTTAATTTAATTTAATTAAGTCTTTAAATGTATTAGGGCCTTATTTAATTGGGTTGGTTTACTCTTATTTTTATTTGGTTAAAAGACCTTGTTTGACCAAGTCAAAATAGGAGTCCTAGTGCGACTAGGACTCCCTATTCCTTGCGCCCACACTAGGACTCCCTATTCCTTGCGCCACCTAATCCTCATGCCCCATCCTTTTCTCTTTATATTTTTACATGAATAATCTCCACACCCAAGGTTTCTCATGCCTTCCTTCTCTTTTCCTTTTTCTCATATGGAAGTTTGTTGGAAGACCAAGTCAAAAGGGGAATTAGTTTTGCTTAAGGATTCTATCAGATAGAATCCTTGTCAACCAAAATTCTTTCCATAAGTATGCCAACCCATCCTTACTTATTTTCTTTAATTTTTATGGTAAAAGAGGATATTTTTTTGTGCACCCCCCTTGCTGGTCCATGGCAGAAAAAAAGGTGGGGGCGCCCAAGAGTTGGGCGCCCCAACAACTTCCCTTATTTGGTCCTTTCTAGTCTAGGTTTTTGACCTAATTTGGACTCTACATATCTCTTTATTTAAAAATAATTTTTGGCCAAAACTATTGTGGACTATAGACATTTGAGATGCCTCATTGTTGTAGAGAAATTAGAGAAAAATTCATCTGGGTCGTGTAGATATTGAAAACACAAATTAGGATGTCTAGATAAAGAACAAAGAAGAAGAAGAGGGTCTTCTTCTAGGGTTTTTGTTCTAGATCTCTTCCACCCATTTTGTGAGATTTTGAGTGGTGTCTTAGTATTACAAATCTTCCTCTTTTCTTTTGACATTTTGAAGTATCCAAGTTTCAAAAAAGAAAGCATCGGATCAATCATCGAAGAGAGATCAGCATAGTGCTAGATACTGTGCTGATTTTCTACATCAAGATCTCTGATCGTGTTCGTGGGCTTGTGTGGATGACTCCTAGAGGCTGGATGTGTATGCAGCTCATGACTTCATCCTCAAGCTTGGATTAGTAAGTTAGAATGTCTAACTTGCTCAGTTAATAGATCTGATCTATTAACTTCATACCTATATTTGATGTAGTGTAGATTTAGGTTGATTTGATCAACCTTTTCTTTCTTATTTGATTTTAATTTTTGATTTAATATCATACCTTGATCATGTAACAGATCTAAGATCTAGGTATTTATATATTTATTTAAATAAATATTTAATTTATTTAAGTCTTTCGTTGCATGATCTTGAAATAGTTTCAAGATCTATCCGTGAAACCTTAGATCTGGTTCCTTCAATTGGTATCAGAGCCTAGGTTCTTGTTACATGATTTTTATATACTTTTAGATTATTTCATATATTAGATCTAATTTATAATCTAATTATTAAATCTAAAATTTAAAAAAAATAATTCAAATATCACGAACTACCATAAGGTTGTTCTGTTGTAAGGTTTACCCCTTATAATGAAAAGATTGTCCTAGTTCATGATGATCTAACTCTAATCATAAATTTATTAGATTTAATTTTATTTTATTTATAATTTAATAGATTTAAAATAGTATTAGATCTAAAAATAAAATATTTTAGATTGCACGGACTGCCATAAGGTTGTCCTACTATAAGGTTTACCCCTTATAGTGAATAGGTTGTCCTAGTACATGCTGATCTAAAATATTGATCATAACATTTTAGATTAGATCTAAGAGATTTTATGATCTGATTAAAAATACTTTAATCTGATTTGAATCATCATAAATATGTTATATTTGATCTAGAAAGATTTATGATTGATTATTATTGAAACTATTTTAATTATATGAACCTGTTTAGATTAGATCTAAAGTAGTTTTATGTTTATTTTACTTGCATATTGATTATGAATCAAACATGCAACTTGGTTGATAGATCCATATTATAAAAATATTTTATAAATATAAAAATTATTTTTGAAAAGCCGAACCCCAACCCTTGGCCCAAAACTTAATTTAGAATTAAGAAGTTGATTGATTAGGATCTAAGATTGTGAATTGAAGATCCTAAGACAAATCATAACACATTGGGTTAAATGGGTCAGTGGAGATTAGGTCCATTAATTAGGTTAGACCTAGGGTTAGATTAAAGAATGAACTTAATTAGAGAATTGATTAAATCTAATCAATTATTATCTTAGATTAGGTCAAGAATTCTCTAGATCAATTACAATAATTATAGTTGGTCAAGTCCATATCTTTAACAAGACCCAAGATGGACTTGATTCTTAGCTATGCGATCTAGTACGAACTGCTAGATTGATCTAATTGAAACTAATTAAACCAGTTGGTGTTAAAGGTAAACTAGATCAATGATTTTTAATTGGCAGCCCGCTTATCTCACCATTTCTATTGGTGTCTAAGATAAGCTTTGGCAAACTCTCCCATCAATCGAACTTATCTGGCCTTTTGGTAAGATTATGTTTTGATTGAATCACTTGACTATTTGAGCTAACCCATGTTAGCTAGGTAAATCAGTGTGACTAATTTAGGTGCTCCTAGACCAACCTTTTAGTGGTCTCCCTTAAGCTGACTTGGTGAAGCCAGTAAGATGATCATGATAAGCTGGTTAATTTGACCTACTCACTTCTATAAATAAATCCTCTAAAATTATTAGGTTCCTAAAATAAAATAGTTATATGATAACTGGATCATATCCTTCCATTAAAGTGGATGATAATGGATCCATCAGTTGGATAATCATTGGAGGCCCAAAGGCCTGGTGCTTATCAGTTGATGGAATTATCATTCATTATATGATCTTTTTGATACATCTTTCTAAATGGTGGTTAGGTGGGCCAACCAAAGTTGGGCCTGATCATTTATTGGTTAGATGGACTAAGTATGGTCATGTTAATGGTTGGACCTAACTAGACCCTTTTTTGAGAAGGCCAAAGCCAACTGATCAGGGGCTGGGGCAAAATTTAATTACTAGAAATTATTTGGAGAAACAATTGGTTATGAACTTATCCTTAAATGTACATGGGTTGGCCAACCAAAGTTGGGCTCCTATGTAGTCTATGTGAATTCTAGTACCCACTAAGAAATTAGGGTAATTCTTTGAATTGGAGGTAGAGACTACAAATTCGAATAAAATAGTAGGAGAAATCTTTTGATTAAAGTCCAAATCTTTAGGTTTAACGAATCAATTACTAATTAAATTTTGGTTTTTCTTTTATGTAGACATGGCCACTTTCCTATTGCTTCGATCATTGTTGGACATTGATAAGTTGGTGGGACCTAACTTCGGTAGCTGGTACCAAAAGTTGAAGATTATCCTGGAACATAAATGGATCATATATATGTTGACGGATCTTGCACCTAAGGAGCCAGCTGTCAATGCACGTGGAATAGTTAGAGACACTTACCAGAAGTGGCTAAGTGACTGAACCACGATGCGCTGCATTATGTTAGCTGTGATGAGCAATGAGTTCAATCGCAGATTTAAGATAGCTCAGCTAAGTAAAATGCTCCAAGTGTTGGAGGATTCTTTTGGCACACCCGATGACGTTGAGAGGCATAAGACTAGTTGCACCATCTTCAACGCCAGAATGTGGGATGAAGCCTCTATCACTGATCATGTACTATACATGATCGAGCTGATAGAGCGCTTGAGCAAACTCGGCTTTTTCTTGTATGAACAATATAGGAAAGATGCAATACTGAACTTGCTGCCAAAGTCCTATCTCTCTTTTCTTACTCATTATAGAATGACAAAGCCTAAAGTAAACTACCACGACTTACTGGGGTTACTTCAGAACTTTGAGAAGGATCACTAGCTCCATAAAGAGTCGATGAACTTAGTGGGAGGTTCGTCTTCTAGTTCTTGACTATTTAGAAAAGAAAAGAAGAATAAGAAGAAAAAAATAAAGAAGGTGCAAGTTCATGCTGGGACATCAGTGTAGGACAAGATTAGGAAGATCAAGTCTGATAAGAGTCAAGCTGAATGCATCTTTTGCAAGAAGTGAGGGCACTGAAAGAGGAACTGTCCTTAATACATTGCCCCCTAGAATCTGAACAGACAGAGAAAGAAGCAAGCTATTGCTGGGCAAGGTATTTATATGATAACTCCTTGCAATTTTTCTATTTATGATATTACTGACTGAATATTGGATACCGGTAGCCCTTACTATATTTGCAATTCGTTGCAAGGGTTGTAGGTCAGTAGAAGATTCGAGCAAAATGAGAGATTCCTAAATGTTGGAGATGGAAGATCAGTTCCAGTTCTAGCTTTAGAAATTTTGAAACTTGTATTTGAATCTCATACCGTTGTTCTTAGTAATTGTCATTTCTATTCTAGTTTCTTTTTAAATATCATTTTTGTAGGCCTTTTGGCCATGAACAATTATGAAATTTCAATAAAGAAATGAGTTTGTAATATCATTATGAATTTTATTACTACTTTCTATAGATAATTGAATAATGGTGTATATATATTATCACAACCTATTAATATAATCATTCTACTGGCAAGCACCCTAGATTAGATAGTGTATCAGATATCTACTTATGGCACTGTAGGCTAGGTCATATAAACAAGAATAGGATAAATAGGTTGACTCAAGAGAAAATCCTCAAAGTCAGTGATTGTGAATCACTTCCAATCTATGAGTCCTATCTTCTTGGTAAAATGACCAAGTCACCTTTTACTGAAAAAGATAAGAGAGCCATTGAGCTCTTAGGTCTAGTACATACTGATGTATGTGGACCAATGAGCACAAGTGCTAGAGGTGGATATGTCTACTTCATCACTTTCATAGATGATCTATCCAGATATGGATATGTCTATCTGATGAAACATAAGTCGAATTCTTTTGAAATGTTCAAATGATTCTAAAGTGAAGTAGAAAAAAAACTAGGAAGAATATTAAAACTCTTCGATCTGATCAAGGAGGAGAATCCCATTTTGGTGAGTTTCTTATATATCTAGGAGAGAATGGGATTCTCTCCCAATGAACCCCTCTTGGAACACCACAGCATAATGGTGTGTCTGAAAGGAGGAATCGGACTCTGTTAGACATGGTCTGATCCATGATGGGATTTGCTAGCTTGCTGATATTCTTCTGAGGATATGCACTCAAATCGACTTGTTATCTATTAAATAGAGTTCCAAGTAAGTCTATAGTTAAAACCCCATATGAGATATGGATAGGGTGTAAGCTAGCACTTTCACACCTTAGGGTTTAGGGGTGCCCGGCTTATATCAAGTGGTTAATTATAGATAAACTTGGACCTAGGTCTGACAAGTGTACATTCATAACGTACTCAAAAAAGACCAAAGGATACTATTTCTACCATGCTGATGAACGAAAGGTGTTCGTTAGCCTTCGGGCAAACTTTTTGGAAAAGAAGTTCCTTGGTAAAGGAATTATTGACTCTAAGATTGAACTTGATGAAGTTCAATAGATAGAAAGTTCAACATAAAATATTGAACCTAAGTCGGATTTGATCAGATCGGATCTGAAGCCTAGTAAACTTACACCACTAAGATGATTCGGTAGAGTACCGCACCATCCAGATAAATATTATGGATTCTTGATCCAGGATGGTGATCCCATCATACTCAATGAGAATGATGAGGATCTGATCACTTATATAAATGAGATGCAGAGATCCGACTCTGAGAAATGGCTAGATGCCATGAGATCCAAAATGGATTCCATGAAGGTCAATGATGTATGGACATTAGTTGACCCACCTGAAGGGGTTAAACCCATTGGGTGTAAATGGATATTCAAAAGGAAAAGAGGCGCAGATAAAAAGATGGAGATCTATAAAGCCCGTTTGGTTGTCAAGGGGTATCGTTAACATTATGGTATTCACTATGATGAGACATTCTCCTTAGTTGAAATGCTCAAATTCATTTGGATAATGCTTGCAATAGCTGCCCACCTGAACTATGAGATCTGACAGATGGATGTGAAGATGGCTTTTCTAAATGAAGAGCTAACCAAAGAGGTGTATATGATACAACCTGAGGGGTTCAAATCCATAGATGAGTCCAAGGTGTGCAGGCTTTAGCGATCCATTTATGGATTAAAGCAAGTATCTTGAAGTTGGAACATGCATTTTGATAAAGTGATCAAAATGTATGGCTTCATTAAGAACAGAGAAGAACCCTTCATTTACAAATGGACAAATGGTCCAGCAGTGGTATTCCTTATTTTGTACGTGGATGATATTCTCTTAATTGAAAATGACATTCCTGCACTACAAGGAATAAAAGTCTGATTGTCATCACAGTTCTCCATGAAGGACTTGGGTGAAGAATCTTACATCCTAAGGATGAAAATCTATAGGGATAGATCTAAAAGGATGCTTGGTATATCCCAGTCCACATACATGAAAATTATGCTGAAGAGGTTCAGCATGGAGAATTTCAAAAAGGGCTATCTTCCAATAGGTCAAGAAATTTCTCTCTAAGAAGGATTATCCGACAACTCCTGAAGAGAGAATGTATGAGTAGAATTCTATATGCTTCGACAGTGGGGTCTATTATGTATGCAATGACATGTACGAGACCAGACGTGGCATACTCACTAGGAGTAGTGAGTAGATACCAGTCTGACCCTGAAGAAAATCGCTGAAAGGTGGTTAAAACTATCCTTAAGTATTTGAGAAATACTAAGGACCAATGGTTAGTTTATGGTTAGTCAGATCTGAAGCTTATGGGGTTTATAGACTCTAGCTTTCAATCTGACCATGATGACAGTAAAAGTGTGTCGAGGTATATCTTTACTCTAAATGGTGGAGCTATCTGCTGAAAAAGTTTTAAGCAGCATACAGTGGTTGACTCTGTTTGCAAAGCAGAGTACATGGCAGCATCAGATGCAGCAAATGAAACTATGTGGCTGAGGAAGTTCATCACCGAGCTCGGAGTAGCATCCTTCATTGATGGTTCAATCCTGCTCAACTGCGATAGCACTGGTGCCATAGCTCAAGCAAAAGAACTGAAGGCACACCAATGGATAAAGCATATTCTACACTGCTTTCATTTGGTCTATGAGATCATGAATCATGGTGACGTCAACCTTCAGAAGATCGACGAAAAGGAGAACCTAGTTGACCCCTTCACTAAAGCCTTGGCAATCAAGGAGTTCGACAACCATAAGTCGAAGATGGGTATTAGATACTATGCTGAGTGGCTTTTGGATAAGTGAAAGTTGTTGAAAATTATGTCCCAAAGCCAATCATCAGCCTATTGATGGTTGAGATATTGTAATTAATTTATTAATTAATAAAAAATATTTTGGTATTTTTTTATCATAAATTTACATCTTCTAATAAACTCCATTATTGTGATGAAATCCTTAGGACTATTTAGTTTTGATAAAGAAAGGATTTATCGATTAGTCCTTAAATTTGTTCACGACCAAATGATAGGCTGTTAATTAGGACAACAGCGTATATCGAAAATAGGTTGCTATATGCCATATAGATTGGTTATCCTCTTAACCAAGGAGTATGTAGATACTGGTATGGCATACAGGTGAGATGTATGGGTACATCATCATTGAATATGACCAACTTCAGAGTATTCTGCTATCGAGAAAATCTCTGATGGGATATAGGTATAGGTCTCCCTTAGACCTGAGATCACCTCAGTGACTTGCAAGAAACTCACTATACTTTGGTACCAGACTAAATGAATTTCTAATTCAGCAACGGAAGGCTTCTGGGCATAGTTAAGTACTTGCGAAGTTAAAGTGTGATCAAGATGGAATTGACCACTCCAAAAGTTGGAGAAGAATGTATCACTGTATTTCAATATAGCAAAATCTTGGCTAGGCTAATCCATCAAATAGATTTGATATTTTGAAATACAATGTGGACAACCTGATCAGAGTTGATAGTTGAACTTTGAGGTGTCCTACGAGCATTATGGTCAAGGAGATGAATTATATGAAAACTATATTCGCATGGATTCTAAGGATGGTGTTCTACACCTTTCGACCTATCCGACTATCGGGTATCATTGCTAGATGGTCACTTTGATTGGTACAAAAATTTATTTCTATGCTATCAACTTAGATTTGGACCTATGAGGTCACATATTAGAGTTCACGTTCTGATCAGATGGTTGATCAATGATTTAGAATCATTTTAGGGTTAAATAATCAATACGATTGGTGTTTAACCTAATGCAAGTGTTGCAAGAGGATCGATTAGCAATTTGATTGCTAATTGACTTAATTTGAGTAAGCCAGAAGATTAAGATTAAGTATAATTAAATATGATTTAATTAGATTTCATTTGGGCTTGATTGGATCAAGTTCAATTGGCATATTGGATAAGTCAATTGCAAGGAAGAACTAGTCCTAGTCTAACTAAGACTCGGGTCAACCCAATTTTCTAATTTGATTAAAAAATTAAATTAAAATTTAATTTAATTTAATTTAATTTAATTAAGTCTTTAAATGGTTAGGGTCTTATTTAATTGGGTTAGTTTACTCTTATTTTTATTTGGTTAAAAGATCTTGTTTGACCAAGTTAAAATAGGAGTCCTAGTGTGACTACGACTCCCTATTCCTTGTGCCACCTAATCCTCACGCCCCACCCTTTTCTCTTTATGTTTTTACGTAAATAATCTCCATGCCCAAGGTTTCTCATGCCTTTCTTCTCTCTTTCTTTTTCTTCTATGGAAGTTTGTTGGAAGACAAAGTAAAAAGGGGAATTATTTTTGCTTAAGGATTCTATGAGATAGAATCCTTGTCAACCAAAACTTTTTTCATAAGTGTGCCGACCTATCCTTCCTTATTTTATTTTATTTTTATGGTAAAAGAGGACATTTTTTTGTGCACCCCCCTTGCTTGTCCATGGTAGAAAAAAAGGTGGGGGCACCCAAGAGTTGGGTGCCCCAACAACTTCTCTTATTTGGTCCTTCCTAGTCTAGGTTTTTGAACTAACTTGGACTCTATATATGCTTTTATTTAAAAGGAAATTTTAGCTAAAATTTTTGTGGATTGTATAAATTTGAGAGTCCTCTTTGGTGTAGAAAAATCAGAGAAAAATTCATTTGGGTCATGGAGATATTCAAAATACAAATTAGGGTGTCTAGAAAAAGAACAAGGAAGAAGAAGAGGATCTTCTTCTAGGGTTTTTGTTCTAGATCTCTTCCTCCCTTTTTGTGAGCTTTTGAGAGATGTCTCAGCATCATAAAATCTTTCTCTTTTCTTTTT
>QRFJ01005604.1:0-57510 GCA_006176705.1 Cocos nucifera
TCTCCTTCTCTATCTTTTTTTTTCTTTTGTCTTCTTAATTTTCCTTCCTAATCTCTTAGTCTTAAGATGACTTCTTATCCTTATAAGGACAAGGTCTAGACAAGAGAAAGAAAGAAAGAAAATTAGACAAAAAGAAACTCTTGTAAGAAAGAAAGATAATTTTCACACATTCGTACTCTTGGTGCGCACCCCTATTTATAAACTACATAGGGGTGCCAACTAAATTTCTCGCACCCTTTTAAAAAAAATCTCATGTCCCTTCAGCCAATCTCATGCCTCATCAGTAAATAACAAGATATAGACTTGGTCCAAGAGGTGCCTTAAAGTAGAAAGACTCTTGGACTAATTCTACGTAAGATATTTACGAAGAGTCGCAATATTTCATTATTGGCGCCAACCTTTTCATCCATTAGATCAGATAAAAGGGGCATTCAATGGATCTAAAAAAGGATGCCCATTCAGCAAGAAGGCATGGAGATGATCTTTGAATAGTCAATATCCCAAGGGACTTTGACTTGGTCCAAGAGGCATCAAGAAGGAGTGGGCAGCATGGAGTCCAGGGCGGCAAGGAGTCTTGGGCGACAAAAAATCTTGGGCGAAAAAAATTAAAAATAAAATGGAGTTTCTAACTTGTAGAAGGACTCTTTATCACCCCATATCAGTTGTCCACATGTATTCAAAATTTTTACGTGACGTAACAAATGGAAAAAGTCAAAGAAGATCGGCGCCAACAAATTCCATGCACCAAAAATTCTTTGCGCATGAAAGACTTCCCACACGCAAGAGAGAGACTCTCTAGCATATGGGATTCAGGTATGTGGCACCCCAACTGAAGCCCAATCACTCTAGGTTAATCCAATTCAAGACCAAATCCTATTTGGCTCAAATCGGATCTAAATTAGCCCAAATCGGAAGCTGATTCAAATCCAATTCGAAACCAGGTGCTAGGGTTTGCTACATGTGCTAGCATATTCATCTTGCAAACATGGTCTAATCCAATTAGACCCTTAATCAACTCTCTTTGTGTTTGACCCATTGGGTTTCACATCTAACCAGTAGTGAGTCTGAGTGTGATTTGACCTAATCTGGTTAGAACTCAACCAAACCGATTTAGGTCAAAACTAGCCAACCCAATTTGACTTAATTTAGAACACTTTCTAATTTAATGATCAAATTAAAATTTTATTTTGATCAAACCCACAAGACATGATTGACGTCTAACAATGTATCATGACTTTTCAAAAGATGTGAAATTTTGATTGAAATACCAAAATTACCCTTCAGTGAAAATTACCATGCAACTAGATCCTTCGATCTCCCTGCATCCTGAATAAGACTCTGGGTATGAAAATATATCAATCCCAATATCATATTCATTTCTCTTTCAATCTTATGATGATGATTCATTTAATGAAACATTAGAAATCATTTCTAATTTTCATCATGCTTGGATCAAAGTCTTCCTGAATCATCATTTGTTTTAAGCAAGTAGGATGCTATTTCCTCTTACCAGGAGAGATCGATTCCATGTTAACCTACTCACAACCTTCATATATATATATAATCTACCATATCCAAATCATCCCATACATAATTGAGTCATGAATGAGTATGAACTAAAATATGGATTTATATATATAAGATTCTATGGTTGTTTTAGGTTAAAGGATTACATGCACAAATTCTACTATGAGAACCATCTATTGACATGTAGATAAGACTCCATTAGATATTCTCGATTTGGATCAATTCATTGAACTCATTCTCTAATTAGCACCCACATTCTTGTATTAGTGTCATACATAAGTTATTGTGAGATCAATCACTCTCTCAATCGAGCATCCAAAGAATGTGCTAGTCTTATCGAAAAACATTGATCCCTAACTCAATGTCCCATCGACTAGAAATATTTAAATTAGGATTTTAAGATTTTAAATCTCATTGGTATGATCTCATCATAATCTTAAAATCATAGTTCTAATTTATAGGATTCATCATAATCTTAAATAAATAATAAGATACTACATATGATAAAATAAATACTTTTATTTATTTATTAAAAATATCATTACATGAGTTTGGAAGACAAAGAACAACCTAAAAAATTAATTGGCTTGAGGGCATATTCCTTTCAGATACGACCTTTTGTATAACTTGCTTTCATAGAGAACATACTGAGAGGCCTGATTTCATAATTTTCGAGCTTCTTTTAGATCATGAGATAGAACTCCATCTTTGAGATAAGTGAGCAGTGGGTCAATCCACCTCGGCTCATGCTCAACCTGCATTATGGACTGCGGTTCTTTCAAACTCAGACATTTTAGGACGTCGAAGAAAACTTTCTTAAGCAGTTCGACCAAAGCCAGTGTGGCTAATTTAGAGAGAAGGTTGGCTCTGATATTTTCTGCTCTCGAAATTCATTGGATGCCGAAACTCTTGAAGGCCAGAATCAAATTCCTCACTTTCTCGAGATACTTTATTATACTTTTCTTCCGAGCTTCATAACTGCCATTGACTTGTCCGACTACCAGTTGAAAATTGCTGTACACTTGGAGAAGGTTTGCTTTCAACTCCTTGGCTATCTTTAGTTCTATTGGAGCTTCATATTCAGCCCCATTATTCTTGAGACTAAAGGTGCATTTGGTCAAATTTATCTTCATTTTATACTTTTGGAGAGCATCAAAGGTCTCCTCAAGGTCGGCAATATGATTGATCGAAGTCCGACTCTTGACAAGCATGTCATCCATATAGACCTCCATGCTGCGACCGATCTGCTCTTTAAAAATTTTATTGACCAAATGTTAATAGGTTGCACCTACATTTTTAAGTCTAAAAGATATTACCCTATAACAATAAAGACCATGATCAGTAATAAAAGCAATTTTCTCCTCATCCTCTGGCACCATCCAGATTTGGTTATAGCCAGAGAAGGCATCCATGAAGGTGAGGAGCTCATGGCCCGAGGTTGCATCCACCAGTTGATCGATTCTAGATAGGAGGTGGCTGTCCTTTGGATAGGCTTTGTTCAGCTTCTTAAAGTCAATGCACATTCTCCACTTGCCATTAGCCTTCTTGATCAAGACCATATTGAAGAGCCAAGTCAGATAATTGACTTTTCGAATGAATCCAACTTTAAGGAGCTTCTCTATTTCCTCTAATATCACCTTCTGCCTTTCCAATGCATGGCTCCAAATTTTTTCCTTCACTGATCTATACTTAGGGTTAACAGCCAGTCGATGTTCCATGACCTCGGCATCAATTTTTGGCATATCCGTTGGAACCCAAATGAAGACGTCGGCATTCCTCCATAGGAAAGCGATGAGCTGTTCTTAGATTTCATCTCTCAAGTTGGAGCTAATCTGCACCATATGCTCTGCATCCCCGTCATTCAGAGGGACAGCCATAAGATCTTCCATGGATTTGCCCCACTCTTCAGTAAGGTCATCGTAGACATCCAGCTCGTCAACTAGGCAAGGGTCGGACTGGCTGCTCTTTCCCAATTTCTCTAATTTTGTTGCTTATTAGGAACTTTATTTTCAAATAATAGATTGATACCATAGCTTCGAGTGCATTTAGACCAGGTCGGTCAAGAATTGCGTTGTAAGCTAATGGAGCTTTTACTACCACAAAGCTAACCTATGCTTGAGCCCATTTTGGGTGTTACCCTACAGCCATAGTTAATGTTATTATCCCTTCAACTAGCACAGCATCGCCAGTGAAGCCCACCAATGGAGAATTCATAGATCCCAGGTAGTTATTAGGTATAGACATTTTGGGGAAAGCATCATAAAATAAGACATCGATAGAGCTTCCATTATCTACTAAAATACGACGTATATCATAGTCAGCAATATCTAAAGAGATTACAATCACGTCGTTGTGCGGGAACTGAACTCCTTGAGCATCTTCATTGGTAAAACCTATGAGCTCCTTAGTCCTCCGCCTCTTCGCAGGCTCTTTCGACCCACTGGCTTATCCCCATTGGAGTTTTTCAGAGATGGCATTGATGATGTCGAGAGGTGGTCGATCTTCTGACTGCTCCTCCCTCCTCAGTGGTTTCGATTATGGTAATGCCCTTGTCCGATCTTTTCTTATCTCAGATCGGCATCATAGAAATCGATCTAGCCGACCTTGCTTGATGAGCTCCTCAATCTCATCTTGGAGCTGAATGCATTCTTCAGTATCATGACCATGATCATGATGATAAAGATAGTACTTATTTGGATTGTGCTTGTCAGGATGAGTGCGCATCCTCTTCGATCTCAGTAGCTACTCCTTGATCTTCATCAGTACTTGAGTTTTCAGAGCATTGAGGGGGGCAAAATTGTGGAACCTTCTGAAGGGGGAGCCCTACCAATCCCTCTTATCGAGGCTTCTTTGCTTTCGGATTCGAGGAGGAGTTCGGACTCGCTTGCGCTTAGGAGGAGTTTGAGAGCGAGGCCGAGCTCCATTCAACTTTTTTCAGAAGCGGGCATACTTAATCCACCTACACGCCGCTCTCCCGTGGCTTCACTATCCTTGGCCTTAAAGGCCTCTTCTGCCCAGGCATAACCATCAGCCCGAGCCAGCATATCAGCAAAATTTCTAGGGTACTTCTTCTTCAGGGAGAATAGTAGGTCATTCTTTTGAAGGCCATCCTTTAGTATAGTTATTGCAATTGATTGATCCAAATTTTGGACCTCTAGAGCAGCAGCATTGAACTGGGTGACATAGGCCTGGATGAACTCTCCTTCCTTCTACTTGATGTTGATGAGGGAGTCTAAGCCTCGTCAGAGGTGTCAGCTGTTGATGAAGTGAGCCATAAATTGGTGGCTCATCCGATCAAAAGAAAAGACAGTACCCAACTTGAGGGTCGAATACCAATTTTTGGCTACTCCTTTTAGGATGGATGGAAAAACTCGACACAGAATGGCATCTGGCATGCCATGGAGCAGCATCATTATCCAAAAGTTCTCTAGGTGGTCAACCGGATCAGCAACCCCATCGTAACTCTCAAACTAGGGGAGTTTGAAGTTCGACGGAATTGGCTCCTGCATGATCTGCTGGAAGAAATGAGGATCAGTGCAGATATCATTGCCATAGAAGGAAAGAGCATGGTGAAGTTTCTCGATCCGCTAGCTCATCTCCTATAATTTTTGGTCCAGGAGGTCCTCACGGTTGCAGATCTCCAAAGCCTTCTAGCAGAATGGGGGCGAAGTCTCCCCAGGGTTGAATCATGATCAGAGCAAGGGCTCTCCATCCTCTGCTTTCCTTTTTCGAAAGTTGCAAGCCAACTTGCCGAAGTCGATCGCTCCCAGACTAGATCCTAGGGTTCCAATAAGAGTCGCTCTGGTCGGATCGATGCGGGAGGCTGCTGCTGCATGGCCTGCATTGCTTCAGTGAGCCTCCTGACCTACTGAACCAGTAGGTTAAACTATTCTGCATCCATCATCGCTACCGATGGAGTTCAAGATGCTGGAGATGAAATAGGGGTGGGAAGATTTTGATGAAATCTGATCGTAGAGGTGGTTGACCGTCGAGTCGAAGCTTTTCTAGGAGGCATCTTTCTAAGAATAATTGATAAGTACCATAAATTCACCAATAAAAATATTAATTTATTAATTAATTTATATTAATTTTTAATAATTAATGATCAATTTATATATATTTTTGAGAAATTAATATTTTTATTAATTAAAAAATTAATTAAAAAATAATAAAAATTAAAAAATAAAATTTTATAATCAATGGAAAGAGCTCATATTTTTTATCACAACAAAATAAGTTTGAAGCAAAATGAAGCTAAAATGGACTAGATATAAACTTTTAAAGATAAAAAAAATTAAATAAAAAAAGAAAAATGGCTCAACCGACTCAAGCCACCGTGCCATATCAGCCGACGCATCCAAACGCACCAAGCCAAGCTGACAGAGCCGACATGCCAAGCCAGCAACACTAGCCAACTTAGCCATTAAAGGCGTCAGCCAGTCCACGATCCAAGTGTGGACCATCAGCTCAGTAGAAACCGGCGAATCACAGAGTGATACGTGGTAGACCTAGACCCTTAAAGGATTTATAAAAAATATATCATGGCTCAAAAGGCATTTTGGACTTTTCACTCAATGATAGAAGATGCTGATTCGTTGTGGTGTGCAATGCAACCGGTCCACCCGGTCCATGGGAATAGTAATTGCACGATCGTGCAGCTTTGGTTGCTTGCGGTCAAGATCGGATGGTGGAAGAAATTTTCTACTTCAGACTTCATGCGGATCGCCATCCGACGACAGCGCTCAATCCAGAAGATGATCCAACATTCCAGAACACTCTCGACGGTGATCAGGACTCCCAACGCACGATCAATGGACAGATTTTCTCCATCAACGTGCAATCAATGACCAGAATTTAATCCGACCTGATCTGGGCTGATAAACATCCAATTTTAGCATTTTTTAGATTGTTTGATCCATATCTGATGGCTAGATTTCATCTAGAGCAATAGAATTCATTTAGGACTCCTTTTAATCCAATTTTTACTCGAATTTCTTCATATTTTGATGATCAAAGACCTCCTTAATCCCACATTGCCTCCAGAAAAGTCTCCAATCCTCCTATCTCTATAAATAAGACCCCAAACTTTCAGAATTCATAATCTTCGATCAAAGTGATGTCTTGGTATAGGGTGAAGCTAGGCCTTAGATTAAAGGCTGCTTCAAAGCAACAGGTACTAAGAAGAAGAGCTGGGCTTCTATATCACATCTTTCTACCAATGTCGATCCAAGATCAGAGATCAGCCTATTTTATTTTATTTTTTTAAATTTTATATATTTAAATTATAAACTTTTAATTAATATAATATTTATTTTTATACTCTTTAATTTCATGCTCTTTATTTTTATTGTAATTTAATTTTTATATTTTAATTATTACTTTTTATTTTATTACAAGTAGATGCTAAGATCTAACTAATAGATCTTAGTACCAAGTTTAAATTTTTACATCTTTTAATTTTTGCTTTTTATTTCTCGACTTCACTTTTGATTTCAAAACTCTTTTCTTTTTTTTTTTTATGAAATTAAAGATTTCAAATATAAAATACTACCTTTTCTGTGGATTCGATCTGACTCACTGCTATCTACGTATTTTTAATTATTTTAAAAAATCAGATTAAACTGATAAATACAATGTCTTAACAACAATATTGCCTCTCCTATCAAGTTTTTGGCGCCGTTGCCAGGAAAGGCATGAACATTAAATTTTTGATCTCTTTGATTTTTTTGATAAATAAATTATAAATAAAATTTTTATTTTTTTATAAATATTTTTTGCTAACTTTTTTTTATTTTATAGAAAAAGAGGTTAAAGAATTAAAAAAACCAGGGCAAGGAACAAATCATTCAGTTTTGCTTGATGAGATCAATCCTAACCCTAGTCCTATTTCTTTTTTATTTATTTTATTTATTTATTTACTTTATTTTTAAATTAATTTTAAAAAATATTCATTTAAACCTAATTAAAAGCTTCATGATAAGATTAGAAATCCTAACTATTTAGAGCATGCATTATATTAGTTTTATTTTTATTTTTTCTGATGATTGTTGGAGGCAAGGTAAGCCATTTAGAATTTAATTAGTTGCATGCATCTAGTTTAAATTGCATAAAACCCTTTGATTGAAAATTTTTTATGCATATTCATATTAAATCAAATTAAGGGCAACATCCAATTAAACAAGATAAGGTAGAAATTTGATCATCCTTCCTTGGCCCACAAACAACTAACCAACATCCTGCATTAACCTAAATCTTTAATTTTAAAATCAATTAGACATCAGCCTTAGGAGCTCGAGCTCAATAGGACAAGAAACCTTAAGAGTTGAACTAGGTTGGGATTAGTCAATTTGACTGATGTCTAGGAAAGTGGATCAGAGACGACTAGGCTCAAAGGAAGATGGTTTCTAATTGATTTTGTTAGCTTACCTAGCCAAGCACAATTGGTGTCTAAGGCAAATAATGGAAGGACACCCATCGATCTTACACTTACCTGACAAGTTGATTGGCTAATCCTACACATGGAGGGCTTGAAGGTAACCTTGGTGGTTAGGAGCTATCTAGATCTAGGATAATCCTTAGTCAGGATTGATTGACCAACTTGATTGCTAACCAACATTATCACTAATCAAAACTAATTCTTTTATTTTTTCTTAGCTCTAGGACTCCTTAGGATCTTTTCTTTAGAACTTTTCTTTCTTTCTTCTTCTTTTTTCCTTCAATAAAATAAAATAAAATAAAATAAAAATTAAATTAAATTAAAAATTAAATTAAATTAAACTAACTAAAAATATTAAAAATGATAATTAAATAAAATTAAATTAAATTTAAAATAATAATTAAAATAATTAAAAAATTAATTTTTAATATAATAAAATAATAAAAAAATTTAAAAATTTTAAAAGAATTTTGAACCACACGTTAAGATTATACTAGTACATATATGGTAGAAAATCACTTTACCTGATCTAGTTGAACCCAATCATAACATTGAAAGGCTGAACCGCATTAAATTCGATAATCAAATGACTGAAAATTTTAGAGAACCACCTAAGAAGATTAAGAAATATTTTATTTCTTCTACCTATAGCCCATCGACTTGTATCCAGTTACCTGATATCCATGCTACCCACTATAAGATCAAGTCGACTACAATCTAGATGCTTCCATCTTTTCATGGGAACACCAATGAAGACCCTTACAAACATCTGGATGAATTCTTAGAAATCTGCTCTACGGTGAGAATTCAAAATTTAACTGAGGATGCTCTTAGACTAATTTTATTTCTCTTATCATTAAAAGACAAAGCTAAGTACTGGCTTGGCATAATAGGGAGACCAATTAAAACTTGGGCTGAATTGCAAAGTGAATTTCTTAAGAAATTTTATCCCATAGACCAAACCAACATTATGAGGCAAGCTATCACTGGATTTGCTTAACTTCCAGGGGAACAGATTCACGAGTCATGGGAGAGACTTAAGGAACTTCTTAGAAAATGCCCAGACCATGGTCTGTCTAAGTAGCAAATAGTTCAAGCTTTCTATAAGATTTTAGGAGATCAATACAAATAAATGATAGATGCATCCTGTGGAGGTGCATTCATGAACAAGAGTGAGGACGAAGCCTATACCTTATTTGAAATCCTAAGTGAAAACTCAATTAACCATGCTTCATTATCTTTCTACCAAACCTGGGCAGGGATCCATGAATTTAAACATCTAGAATCTAGTCCTAAGGCTGATTCAAATTTGATAAATAAAGTTGACCTTCTTGCCCAGAAATTAGATCAACTTCTAACCCTAGGTCAACAATCTCCTACACAATTTACATCATCTTCTAATTATCAGGAGATTTGTTCAATCTATGCTAGCCCAATCCATCATGTGAGTGAATGTTCTATGGCTGCACAGTTTCAATCTTTTATCGAAGAACAAGTCCAAGCTACTAAAGGCTACTCCAAGCCAATTATTGATCCATTTTTAAATTCATATAACTCTGACTGGAGAAACCATCCAAATTTTTTTTGAAAATCATAATAGACTCAGGCTCAGACCCAAACTCCATCAGTGTAAAATTATCAGAATAGACCTCAATACCAAAACTATGCTTATAATAGAGGTCAGCCTAGTTAGCCTTTCTAGCCACCATATTATAATCATCCCTCATACCTACCTTCTCAACAGAGCAATCTAGCTGACGATAGATTTAACCAACTTCAACAATTGATTCTGACTCAATAGCAATCTATCGCTAGGCTAGAAGTCCAAATTGGACAACTAGCTGAATCTAACATGAGAAGAGAACTAGGTTAATTATCGAGCCTACCAATTTTAAATAACCCACTTAATGTCCACCAATCATCTGGATCAAGTTATCAATCTAATGTCCTACCTAAGAATTCTTTATTTGAAAATGCCAAAGTAATTTTTGAACTTAAAAGCTATAGAATTCTTATAGACCCATACCAAGATCAGGTGAGAGAGGCTAATACTGATGCTAGCCAAAATAAAAATTTAGAAGAATAGGTTAGTACTGAGACTAACCATATAGAAGAATCTAAGTCCAAAATTAGCATTGATGCTGGTTCCAGTTTAAATGAGATAGACATAGAAAAAAAGAGAATAGATAATTTGTCCAAGACTTATAAACCTAATGTCTTGTTCCCTTCAACACTAGAAGCCGATTCTTTTTACAAAAATTAAGAGGCATGTAATGAAATATCAATGGAGTTATTTAAACAAGATCATATTAATTTACCTTCAGAATTAAAATCATCTTTAGTCATCCTTCCAGCATCCATTGAATCGAACTTAACTCCTAATACAAAAACTCAATTCATGAGCATTTTAGAAAAATAAATAGGAGAAATTCTTAATATACATGGGTCTGAGAATGGGGTCACAAATTATGTTCCCCTAATTAACAATGAATATATCAATAATGGGATTATAAATCAACTTTTTGAGATTGGCAATCCAAAACCATTGGAATTTATTAATTCAATATTCGACATAGGATGGTAAGCTGCATTGCGTCTAGCTGAAGATGGTAAACTTAGCGCTTGTTAGGAGGCAACCCAATATTTAGTTTTTTTTAGTTTAATTTATCTTTTCAGTTGATTTTTATTTTAAGATAATTTGAATAAGTTGGAGGGAGAGTCCAAATTTTCAAAGGCATATGTTGGACCAAATACATTAAGTCAGGTTTATTCTTTCATGTTCTTTATTATACCCTTTATTTTTTTTTTCTCCATTGAAGACAATGTCAATTAAGTTGGGGGGAAGAAAAATAAAAATTTTAAAATTTTAAGTCCTCAAAAAAGTTAGTATTTAGTATTTAGACATCTTATTATGCTTAAGAATCAAATTAAACTAAGCACTTTTAAAAGAAAATTGATACATAAATTAGAAAATTTATGAGATATTGAGGGATCAAGTATTAAGAGAATTCAATAAAGAGTTAAGTCTAGAACATAAAAAGTTTTTCTTTTAAGCATTTTTAATTATTTCTACTGGCATCAAAGAAAAATCTACTTTTTATAGGCTTGTGTAGGATAACTATATGTTTTTTCATATATATATATAAAATATTATTAAAATAAAATAGTTTTCAAGTACTTCTCACTGAGTAGTTAGACCTCTTTGCCTAAGCAAGCATTAAGTTTCGTATTAAAAGGTGGGAAGGATAAAGAAGCTCATTGTAAAGCTAGTCTTAACTCGTAGCCTATTTGATTCGAGCTAGTAAGCCCGAGGGATATTCTATACCTAGTGCCCTAATGCCAATTGATTTGGATGTCATTGGTCCAAGACTCGCTACATGGATCAAATAAAAAGCTTAAGGAATTAAGACACTCAATAGTGAAAAAAAAAATATTGATTTCCCACCGAGTAATCGAATCTCGTTGCCTAAGTAAGCAATGATATTCACATCAAAAAATGGGCAATGTGAAAATAAAAATCAATAAATGAAGGACGAAAGTAGCCATACACTTATCTATATGAAAGTTTAGACAAACCAAAGATAAAGATGGGATAATTTAGAAAAAGTTCAAAAAAATTTAATATTTTTTACTTAATTTTTTTATTGATACGTATCAATACCCCAATGATATACCTCACATATACTCTATTGAATATCAATGACCATTTTGAAAACTGTTTAGCTAAAATTCAAAATTCTAAAGTTGAAAGATATTTAAAACTAAATTCTTTCTTTACTCGAGGATGAGCAAAGCTTAAGTTCAAGGGTGTGATAAGTACCATAAATTTAATAATAAAAGTATTAATTTATTAATTAATTTATATTAATTTTTAAGAATTAATGATCAATTTATATATATTTTTAAGAAATTAATATTTTTATTAATTAAAAAATTAATTAAAAATAATAAAAATTAAAAAATAAAAGTTTATAATCAGTGGAAAGAGCTTTTTTTTGTGACAACAAAATAAGTTTGAAGTAAAACAGAGCTAAAATGGACTAGATATAAATTTTTAAAGATAAAAAAAAAGTTAATTAAAAATGGAAAAATGGCTTAATTGGCTTAAGCCGCTGTGCCACATCAGCTAGCGCATCCAAATGCACCAAGCCAAGCCAACAAAGCAGGTGTGCTAAGCTAGTAATGCTAGTTGACTCAGCTGCGAAAGCTGTCAGCCGGTCCACGATCCAAGCGTGGACTGCCAGCTTAGCAGAAACTGGCAAATCATGGAACGACATATGGTGGATATAGATCCTTAAAGGGTTTACAAATAATCTATCATGTCTCACAAGGCATTTTGGACTTTTCACTCGATGATAGGAGGTGTTGATTCATTGCGATGTGCAATGCAGTCGGTCCATGCGGTCCATGGGAATAGTAATTGCATGATCGTGCGGCTCTGATTGCTTGCGGTCAAGATCGGATGGTGGAGGAAATTTTCTACTTCAGACTTCATGCAGATTGCCATCCAACGGTAGTGCTCAACCCAGAATATGATCCAACAGTCTAGAATGCTTCCAGCAGTGATCAGGACTCCCAACATGCGATTAGCGGTCAGATTTTCTCCATCAGCGTGCGATCAATGACCAAAATTTAATTCGACCTGATTTGAGCTGATACGCATCCGATTTTGGTATTTTTTGGATCATTTGAACCATATCTGATGGCCAGATTTCATCTAAAGCAATAGAATTCATCCAAGACTCTTTTTAATCCAATTTTCATTCAGATTTTTTCATATTTTGAGGATCAAAGACCTCCTTAGTCCCACATTGCCTCTAGAAAAAGTCTCAGTCCTCCTAGCTCTATAAATAAGACCTCAAACATTCAAAATTCATAATCTTCGATCAAGGTGCCTTGGTACAGGATGAAGCTAGGCTTTAAATTAAAGGCTACTTCAAAGCAATAGATGCCAAAAAGAAAAGCTGGGCTTCTACATCATCTTTTTACCAATGCCGATCTAAGATCAGAGATCAGCTAATTTTTTTTTTTTTTTTTTAATTTTATATATTTAAATTATAATTTTTTTAATTAATATAATATTTATTTTTATGTTCTTTAATTCCATGCTCTTTATTTTTATTATAATTTAATTTCTACACTTTAATTATTATTTTTTATTTTATTACAAGTAGATGCTAAGATCTAACTAATAGATCTTAGTACCAAGTTTAAATTTTTGTATCTTTTAATTTTTACTTTTTATTTTTTGACTTCACTTTTGATTTTAAAACTCTTTTCTTTTTTTCTCTTTTGTAAAATCAAAGATTTCAAATGTAAAATACTACCTTTCCTATGGATTCGATCCGACTCACTAATATCTATATATTTTTAATTATTTTAAGAAGTCAGATTTAACTGATAAACATGGTATCTTAATGACAACATCATGCTCCTATCAATAATGGAAGAAGAAAGGCTTTGAAGGAGAAGAAGAAGAACTTTTGCTAAATACACCTTTAAGAACAAGGGATCAATAGATGAGGATCTCTTCCTCTAGCGCCAAATCTGTTGGTGTGAAATTTGGTTAACGCCCAATTTAAGGCTGGAGTTGGAGACGACGAGGTTGCCACCGATGATCTACAAAATAAGTCTTGTCCAGAGTTGGAGGTGTTGGCTCTGGAAGATCCTTCGATGATCAAGTCAACTCTTTCGACCAACAGAAATGGAGTATTCAGAGAGATTTTTAGTAGAGTTTTGAGGTAGAAGATGAGAGCTTAGGAAAGAAAGCATATCTGGAGGGTCTCTTATATAGGTGGAGCTCGTAACAAACTGATGATGACAGCTATAATCACCTAGTAGTGGACCATTCAGGGCCACGTGGGATTTGTTATGGAGGATAGTGTCTGTTGTTGTGACGTGCCAATTTGTTGGGACTTAACAGTCGAGGTTCGGATGGGATAGTTGTAGGTGGTGAAGAGCTCATAGTTACTATTATTCCAAAGAAGTTCGGGTATTCTCAAGATCGACCATATCTTGACTGTTATTTGCTATATCAAGAGTAAGTACTGAGATTCCTTCGGGCAACTAGGAGGGGTATGGAAGGGATCCTACTGAGAGAGTTTAGAGGAAGCTCGATTGGGCGGAGCCCCTCAGGCAATTGGGGGGAAGTCTGGAAGCAATTCGATAGTTGGAGAAGTCCGAGAGAAGTTCGACTAATGAAGAAGTTCGACAGAAGGAGAAGTCCTAAAGGAGTTTGAGATAGAGCATAGAAATTTGTTCGAAGGAGGTTTTATCGATCAGAGACTCTAGAGATGAGATTCGATGGTGACAGCGATACTCGATTTGAAGGAGATCCGGTAGGAAAGAAGTTCGGCCAGCTTTCAAATTGGCTAGGCTAGACTACTCGCAGGGTGAAACCTCAGTGCTTCAACTGCTCAAGCAACTGCTCTCATTGTTCATGTTCGTCTGAGGTTCTACTCAGCTGGAGAGGGTCATCCAGAAGGAGTACGATTGGAGGAGTTCGTCCGTTTGTGGCGAAGGAACCTGATTGCTTTTACCAATCGGAGCCCGACCATGGCATGCATTTCTAGGCTAGCATGCTTGCAGAGGTCGACCTCTGGCATCGGGATCGACCTCTGCTATTCCAAAGGCCAAAAATATAGAATGTGGAGTTTTCTGATTTTCTACCATAGAGATCAATTCTTAGGTCGACTCTTGTGTAGGGGACGATCTAGGGGTCGACCCCTATGACAAAAAAACTCCACAACGACTATTTTTTAGTGCATTTTGGGCATATTTAATACACATTTAAAGCCCTCCAATGGCTCTAATCCTATTCAGATTTCTCTCTAACACTTATTGAAGATATAAAGGCTCAAAAAGGAGGAAAAAAAAAAGAGATTCAAGCATTCATTTCATCCCTAAGCAAAAAGCCCTCTTCAAGCAAAGAAGCTTTCATTTCAAACTCACCAATCCCTCAAAAGCTCATTCAAGTCTTCAACAACCTTGAGAAAAATCAAAAAAAAAATTTCTTTGTTGTGTAAAGTGTTCTTAAAGCTTTTATTTGCTCATTTAAGTGGCTTGAGTTGTATTTATTGGCATTAACTTTTATTCTCTGCTCTTTGAGTTGTTTTAAATTTTGGGTGGATTTCAAAACTTGGAAAGATTTATCTGAACCTTGAATCGAATTGTACTAGGTTGGCTTATACTCAAAAAATTAGTGTTCTAGCTTGGGATAGCTAGAATTGAAAGTTTTCAATATTGTATTCAATTTGAATACATTTAGTGGATTTAAATTTCCAAGTAGGAGCTTGGGGAGTGGATGTAGGTGCAAGTTTAGTACCGAATCACTATAAATCTTATTTGTTTGTGGTGTGCTTGCCCTCTCTCTATCTTTACTTTGTTATATACTTGCTCTCTTGATATTTACTTCTTTTCTATACTTAAAACACCTACACATATCACTTGCATATCATCACATAATCTTTATAACTCTAAATTAGTTTTAAAATTTTAAAAACCTAATTCACCCCCCCCCCTCCTAGGTTGAATAGCTGGGCAACAAGTGGTATCAGAGCTTGGTGCTCTAGCCCTACTTTGATTTAACCATCAAAGAGCTAAAGATCTGTGGCAACTCAAATTGGTGCTTCACTAGCTGAGGGGCAGTCCACAAACCGACCTTCACTTTTTAATAGGTCAAAGTACACCTATTTAAAAGCTTGGATAAAAATTTTTATCCAAGCACTTGACTATCATAGTTAATGGACCTTATGCATCAATCAAGATAATCGATGGTGTAGAATCAACGAAACCCCAAAGAGAATGAAATAAGGTTGATAAGAAAATGGCTCAACTCAATGCTAAAGTCATGAATGTTTTGTATTATGCTTTAGATGCTAATAAATTCAACCACATTTTAATATGTATATCAGCTAAAAAAATATGGGATAGGTTAGAAGTAACACATGAAGGAACTAATCAAGTTAAGGAGTCAAAAATTAACATGCATGTGCATAAATATAAACTCATTAAAATGGAGCATGATGAATTAATAACTGAAATGTTTACTTATTTTATGGATATTATTATTGGTCTAAAAAGTCTTGATAAGTCTTATTCTAACAGTGACCTTATGAGAAAGATTCTTAGGTCTTTACTAAGGACTTGGGAGGCTAAAGTGGCCACAATCCAAGAAGCCAAAGATCTAAATATTTTACCCTTGGAGGAACTTCTAAAGTCGCTAATGACACATGAGCTAAACATTAAACAACATCAAGAAGAAGATGTCAAGAAGAAGAAGACAATTATCCTCAAATCCACCACTCAACAAAATAAGGGATCTGATAAAATAGAAAATGAAGAACAAGATGAAGAATTAGCCCTCATCATTAGGAAGTTCAAAAGATTTTTGAAGAAGAGAAAATAAGGGATGAGGAAGAGGCCACCTACAAAAAGGGAGCATAGCAAAGAAAAGCATATGGAGCAGCCCCTTATTTGTTATGAATGTAAGAAGTTGGGACACTTTAGGTTCGAATGTCCACAACTCAAAAAGGATTCCAAGAAGTACAAAAAAAAGTTTATGGTGGCTACATGGAGGGATAGTGACGATTCAGGCTACGAAGAAGAAGAGGTTCGTGAACAAGCCAACTTATGCCTTATGGCACATAAAAATGAGGTAAATACTAAAATCTCAAATGAATTTACTTTTGAAGAACTTCAAGAAGCCTTCTATGATTTAGTAGATGATTTAAAAAAATTAGGAGCTAAAAACAAAGAACTCAAGTTAAAGAATCAATCCTTGCTAAAAGAAAATAAAAGTATCTCAAGTGAAAAACTAGCTTTAACTCAAGAGAATCTAAATTTGAAAAATAAAATTGACAAGTTACAATCAATAGTAGAAAAATTTACTTCGAGTTCAAATAAACTTCATATGATTCGTGAAAATCAAAAGATCGTTTATGATAAAGCTGGCCTAGGCTATAACCCCCTAAGAAAACAAAAATTTTTGAAAAATATTTTTATAAATTCATAAAGTAATAAATTTTTAAATGTTACTTGCTTTAAATGCGGTAAACTAGGACATAAATCTTATACATATTTTTCTACCAATTTAAATATAAAAAAATATGGATTCCAAAAGAAACCATTGTGACTAACCTTAAAGGATCTAAGGAAACTTGGATACCTAAAGTAAAAACATGATTTTGTATGTAGGTGTGTCTTGCATCCAAAGAAGAAAATCAAAGATAGTATCTTGATAGTGGATGCTCAAGATACATGATTGGTGACAAGTCTCAATTCATCATGCTTGATGCTAAAAATGGAGGGATGGTCATTTTTGAAGATAATGACAAAGAAAAGATCATCAGTATAGGTAACATTAATATCACTCCCTTCAAGTATATTAAAAATATTTTATTAGTAGATAGTTTGAAACATAATCTCTTAAGCATTAGTCAATTTTATGAAAAGGGTTATAAAGTTATTTTTGAATCTTCATTGTGCATTGTAACTAGTCCCAATGATGATGGCATTAAATTTATTGGGCATAAGCATGGTAATTGTTGGTGCAGAATTTGGTTGATGCCGGATCGAGCTGGAGTCAAGGAAGACAAGGTCGCCGTCGGTGATCTACAAAATAAAGTTTCATCCAAAGTTGGTGGTGGTGACTCTGGTAGGACCCTCCGATGGTCAAGTTAGCTTTTTTGGCCAACAAAAATGGAGTGCTCAGAGAGGAGTTCGATAGAATTTTGAAAAGAAAAAGAAAGCTTAGAGAAAATATATTTGGAGGATCCCTTTTTATAGATGGAGCTTGTCGTAACCGTCCTGATAAATGCCGATCGTGATTGTCTTGATAAATGCCGATCGTGTTGTCTTGATAAATGCTGATCGTGTTGTCTTGATAAATGACAATCATAATTATTGTGATAATTATAATCGTTCAGTAGTGGGATTGCCTATAGGAATCCATTTGAAGGAACAGTCTGTAAGAAGTTCGACTTCCATAAAAGTACGATCGGAGGAGTCTGAAAGAAGTTCGTCTCCCATAGGAGCCCAACTAAAGGAGAGTTCGGAAGGAGTTTGGCTTCCATAGAAGCTCAGCTACTGGAGGAGTTCGAAAGAAGTTTGGCTTTCATTGAAGCCCAACTACTAGAGAAATCCGAAAGGAGTTCGGCTCCCATAGATGTCCGACTACTGGAGGAGTTCGAAAGGAGTTTGGCTTCCATAGAAGCTCGACTGCTGGAGGAGTCTAAAAAGTGTTCGGCTCCCATAGAAGCTCGACTGCTGGAGGAGTTCGAAAGAAGTTCGACCGCTAAAAAGTTCGACCGACTAAATAGGTTCAGCTGGAGCTCAACTGCCGAGAAGTTCGACTGGCTGAAGAGGTTTGGCTGGAGCTCAGCCGTTGAGAAGCTCGATTGGCTTTGGCCACTGGGATAGTTCGGCTACTGAATGAGTCCGACTGCTTAGGAGAGAATTTCTAATTGAAGCTCTTTCATGATTACTAGCTGCATTAAGCTAAGCTTCAGACTGGACTTTGACGGAAGTGGGATTTATCCTCAACAATAGTCCCTGCACTTCTAAGTTTAAAACTCGAAGGGAGTACAAAAAGGGCAACTATCGAAGTCTTCTTCAAGGCTCTGCACCTTGTCTCCAGCCGAGGTTGAAGGTATAGTTGAAGCTCGGGGGAGATCTTGTCTCCAACCGAAATTGAAGTTGAAGTGGAAGCTCGAAAGAGATCTTATCTTCAGTCGAGGTTAAAGTTGTAGTTGAAGCTCGAGGAAGATCTTGTCTCCAGCCGAGGTTGAAGTTGTAGTTGAAGCTTGGGGAAGATCTTGTCTCCTATTGTTGTCGAGCACAATGGAGCCATCTTCGGGGCCTTTCCTCTTATCCCGTCTAAAATGACCGAGGCCTTCAACTTTGCTCACGTTAGGATGAGGTTCTTCTTCTATTCCTAATAGGACTATAGGGAGCACATAAGGGCCATTGTCAGGGCCTCTCCCCCATCTCATCTAAAATGAACGAGGTCTTCAACTTTGCTCATGCATTAGGATGAGGTTCTCCTCCTGTTCCTAATGGACTGTGGGGGCACATAAGGGCCGTTGTCAGGGCCTCTCCCTCCATCTCATCTAAAATGAATGAGGCCTTTGACTTTGCTCATGTTAGGATGAGGTTCTCCTTCTATTTCTAACGGGCTATGGGGGCACATAAGGGCCATTGTTAGGGCCTCTCTCCCATCTCGTCTAAAATGAACGAGGTCTTCGACTTTGCTCACATTAGGATAAGGTTCTCCTCCTATTTCTAACAGGCTGTGGGGGCACGTAAGGACCGTTGTTAGGGCCTCTCCCCCATCTCATCTAAAATGAATGAGGCCTTCGACTTTAATCATATTAGAATGAGGTTCTCCTTCTATTCCTAATGGGCTGTGGGGGCACATAAGGACCATTGTCAGGGCCTCTGTACCCATTGAGGTTGAAGCTCGAAGAAAATCTTGTCTCCTGCCAAGATTGTCGTTGAAGTGAATGCTCGGAGGAGATCCTATCTCCAGCCAAGGCTGACTCGAACGCTCGAGAAAGATCTTATCTCTAGCCGAGGTTGACTCTGATGCTTTAGAGAGATCTTATCTCTAACCGAGGTTGAAGGACTTCGACCTACTCATGTTAAGACGAGGTTATCCTTCTGTTCCTAATACGGCCACTATTGATTGCTTCTTTTCTATCATCACGTAGCTTTTGCACTAAAAATAATAATATTAAAAAGGAGGAATTTTATTGAAGAGAAATTACTGGCAGTACATTCCCGAATTCTTTATTTTTTAGGATCGTAGGAGCATTGTTCCTTTAAGCTTCTTCAGGCGGTAAGTCCCAGACCGGACGATCTCTTCTATTTTATGTTGGCATTCTCAATTTGGAGCAAGCTTCTCTTTGCTTTGAGGCTGAGAGATGATGGCTCGCTAAAGTACCAAGCCTCCCTAGAGCCCCCCTCCCCAGAGGTAGCGTTGATGATGCTGGGAGGCGGCCGACCTCCTTGTTGTTCTTCCATCATTGGTGGTTCTAAATGCAGTAGCATTGTTGGCTTGCTTCAGGCCGGCGTATGTGGAGCGTTGAAGGATGCATAGTTGTGAAACATTCTAGGATGAACTTCTTCACGTCCTTCCATCGGAGCTTCCTTGACGATGAGCTCGAGGGGGAGTTCGGCCTCGCTTGCGCTCAGGGAGAGTCCGTGAGCTTCCTTGACTATGAGCTTCTGGGGCAACTTCTTCGTGCCCTTCTATCGGGGCTTCTTTGACTATGAGCTCGAGGGGAAGTTCGACCTCGCTTGCGCTCAGGGGGAGTCCGTGAGCACAACCGAACTTCATTCCATGAGCACGGTCGAACTTCATTCTGTCCTCCTATGAAACCTTCTAGGGGGAGAACTTCTACTTTCTTTTACTCCTTCCTAAGGGTGGCGGGTATGCTAGACCAAATGCTCTTCTTTAAGATCAATTCCTGACATCCTGATGGTAGATTTCCTGATAGAATCACCATCAGAGGCTGCAGCATGGCCTACACCATTTCAGTGAGACCCTGAATCCACTACATCAGCAGGTTAAACTACTCTGAATCTACTATGGCTGTAGGTGGAGCTTGAGTTATCGAAGTTGGAGCGGGAATTGATGTATCTGGATGGGATCTGGCTGCGAAGGTCGTTGATCATCGGGTCAAAGCTTTCTTGGGAGGCATTGTGTTTGTAAAAAATTCTAGAGAGAAAGGAGAACGATCGCTACTGAGCACTTCTTTAAGATAAGGAAACCTAAGGAACAGGGGCCCTCGTTCTAGGAGCCTGACTGGAGGAGAGTTTGGAAGGAGTTCGGCTTTCATAGAAGCTCGACTGCTGGAGGAGTCTGGAAGGAGTTCGGCTCTCTTAGAAGTCCGACTGCTGGAGAAGTTTGTAAGAAGTTTGGCTCCCATAGAAGCTCGGCTATTGGAGGAGTCCGAAAGAAGTTTGGCTCCTGTAGAAGCCCGATTGCTGGAGGAGTCCGGAAGGAGTTCGGCTCCCATAGAAGCTTGGCTACTAAAGGAGTCCAGAAGAAGTTCGACCGCTGAGATGTTTGACCAACTAAAGAGATTCGACTAGAGCTCGGTTGCTGAGAAGTTTGGCTGACTAAAGAGGTTTGGTTGGGGCTTGGCCACTGAGAAGTTTGGTTGGATTTGGGTGCTAGGATAGTTAGGCCACTGAATGAGTCTGACTGCTTGGGAGAGAATTTTCGATTGAAGCTCTTCCGTGATTACCAGCTGCGTTAGGCTAAGCTTCCAACTGGACTTCAACGGAAGCGGGATTTATCCCCAACAATAATATTTATATGATAAATTTGAATGATCTTTTTATAATAAACATGCAATGTCTAGTAGCTATGAATACCAAAATTAATAAGACTAGTTGTCTTTGGCACCGTAGGATTGCACATATTAGCATGCATTCACTTTTAAAGCTTATTAAAAAGAAATTAGTTACCGATTTACCAAAATTGAATTTTAAAAAGATAAGATTTATGATGCATGCCAATAATGTAAAAAACTAAAGTTTCATTCAAATCCAAGAACATTGTTTCAACTTCAAGGCCATTGAAATTATTGCATATGGATTTGTTTCATCCTACAAGAACTACAAGCTTAGGTGGAAAGCATTATGATTTTATTGTTATCGACGACTTTTCACATTTTACATGAATTTTTTTTAGCACATAAAGATAAAACTTTTCAAGTTTTTTCAAAGTTTTATCAAAAAATTATAAATGAAAAAGGTCTTTTAATTTAAAGCATTCGAAGTGATCATGGAACCAAATATTAAAATCAAGAATTTAAAAAATTTTGTGATAAAAAAGGTATAGACCATAACTTTTCAACACGTAGGATACCTCAATAAAATGGGATAGTAGAAAAAAAAAATAGAATACTAGAAGAAATAGCCTATACCATGCTATGTGAAAGCAATCTCCTAAGATACTTTTGGATGGAAGTAATTAATATGACATGTGAAGGAACCAAATCTAGGATTTTATGGGTAGATCTTAAAACTTTTTCTAGATCATGCAGTAAAAGACTTAAATAAATTAAATATTTATTTAAATAAATATATAAATACCTAAATCTTAGATCTATTACATGATCAAGATATGATATTAAATCAAAAATTAAAATCAAATAAGAAAGAAAAGGTTGATCAAATCAACCTAGATCTACACTACATCAAATGTAGGTATGAAGTTAATAGATCAGATCTATTACCTTAGCAAGTTAGATATTCTAACTTACTGATCCAGACTTTAGGATGAAGTCATGAGCTGCACATGCATCCGACCTCTAGAAGTCATCCACACGAGCACACGAACACAATCAGAGATCCTAATGCAGGAAATCAATACAGCATACTAGTACTGTGCTGATCTCTCTTCGACGGTCGACCCAATGCTTTCTTCTTTGAAACTTGGACTCTAAAAAATATGAGAAGGAAGAGGAGTATTTTCTAATCTGAGACTCTCTTAGAAAAAACTCAAAAGAAGGAGGAAAAATGAGAAATAAAATAGTCCTAGAAGAAGACCCTCTTCTTCTTCTCTTTTCTCTCACCTAGACACCTAGTTTGGTGCCTATGGAACCCCCATGCCCAACGACCCTCCTCCTTTGGATTTTGCACACCCCAAATCTCTCCCAAATCTCTATATTCCATAAAATAATTAGGCCAAAATTCATCCTAAATTTATAGAAAAAGAAAAGTCCTTGTTTAGGTCAAAAACTAGACAAGGCAAGACTAGATTTGGCAAGTAGTTGTGGCACCAACTCTTGGGTGCCCCTCCTCTAATTTTTTTTGGTAAATCCAGAAAGGAGAAGTTTACAAAAAACCTCTCACTCACATAGAATTAGGGAGGAAAAATAGGAGATGGGCAGCACACATGGAAGGAGATGTTTTGGTTTATAAGGATTCTATCTCAAAGAATTCTAAATCAAAACTGACTTCCCCTTAGACTTGGTCAACCACCAAATAACCATATGAGAATAAGAGGAAAAGAAGGGGAATGCATGAAGACCAGTGAGAGACTCTCTGTCACACAAAATGAGAGGGCATGGGGCATGGAGGGCTAAGGTGGCACAAGATGGAATCCTAGTCTCACTAGGATTCCATCTATGACTTGGTCAAACATGGTTTTTCAAACCAAATCAAAATCAAATCAGCTAAATTAAATTAGATTATAATCCAATTAAGGACTTAATTAAATTAGATTAAATTTAATTTAATTTTAATTTAATTTTCTAAATAAATTAAAAAATTGGGTTGATTCGAGTCCTAATTAGATTAGGACTAGTTCTTCCTTGTATTTGATTTATCCAATAAGCCAATTGGACTTGATCCAATCAAGATCAAACCAAATATAATTAAATTATATTTAATTAAACTTAATCTCAACCTCTAGCTTAATCAAATTAAGTCAATTAGCAATCTAATTGCTAATCGATTCTCCTGCAACACTTGCACTAGGTTAAACACCAATCGTATTGATTGTTTAACCCTAAAATGATTCTAAATCGCTGATCAACCATCCGATCGGAACATGAACTCTAATGTGTGTGATCTCATAGGTCCAAACCTAAATCGATAGCATAGAAATAAATTTTTATACCAATCGAAGTGACCATCTAGCAATGATATCCGACGGTCGAATAGGTCGAAAGGTGTAGAACACCATCCTTAGAACCCATGCGAATATAGTTTTCATATAATTCATCCCCTTGACCACAATGCTCGTAGGACACCTCAGAGTTCAACTGTCAACTCTGATTAGGTTGTCCACATTATATTTTAAAATATCAAATCCATCTAATGGATTATCCTGGCCAAGATTTTGCTATATTGAAATACAGTGATACATTCTTTTCCAATGCTTGGAGTGGTCAATTCCATCTTGATCACACTCTAACTTCACAAGTACTTGACTGTGCCCAAAACCCTTCCATTGCTGAATTAAAAATTCAGTTAGTCCAGTACCAAAGCATAGTGAGTTGCTTGCAAGTCACTAAGATGATCTCAGGTCTAAGGGATACTTATACCTATATCCCATCAGTGACATTCTTGATAGTAGAATGCTTTAGAGTTGGTCGCATTCAATGATGATGTATGCATACATCTCACCTGTATGCCATATCAGTGTCTCCACACTCCTTGGTTAAGAGGACAATCAACCTATATGGCATATAGCGATCTATGCTTGATAGATACTATCATCCTAATTAACAGCCTATCATTTAATCATGAACAAATTTAAAGACTAATTGATAAATCCTCTCTTTATCGAAACTAAATAGTCCTAAGAACTTCATCACAACAATGGAGTTCATTAGAAGATATAAATTTATGATGAAAAAAGATGTCAAAATATTTTTTATTAATTAATAAATCAATTACAATATCTCAATCATCAACAAGCTGACAATTGGCTTTGGGACATAATTTTCAATAATACCTACTTATCCTAAAGCCACTCGGCACAGTATCTAATACCCATCTTCGGCTTATGGTTGTTGAACTCCTTGATTGCCAGGGCTTTAGTGAAGGGGTTAGCTAGGTTCTTCTTTCCATCGATCTTCTGAAGGTCGACGTCACCATGATCCATGATCTCACGGACCAAATGGAAGCGGCATAGAATATGTTTTATTCGCTGGTGTGCCTTCGGTTCCTTTGTTTGAGCTATGGTGCTAGTGTTGTCACAGTAGAGTAGAATTGGATCATCAATGGAGGATGCTACTTCAAGCTCGGTGATGAACTTTCTCAATCATACAGCTTCTTTTGCTGCATCTGATGCTGCCATGTACTCTGCTTCACAAACAGAGTGGGCCATTGTATGCTGCTTGAAACTTTTCTAGCAGATGGCTCCATAATTTAGAGTAAAGATATATCCCGACATACTTTTACTATCATCATGGTCAGATTGAAAGCTAGAGTCTGTAAACTCCACAAGCTTCAGATCTAGCTCACCATAAACCAACTATTGGTCCTTAGTAATTCTCAAATACTTAAGAATGGTTTTAACCATCTTTCAGTGATTTTCTCTAAGGTCAAACTGGTATCTACTCACCACTCCTAGTGAGTATGCCACATCTGATCTCATATATGTCATTGCATACATAATAGACCCCACTGCTGAAGCATATGAAATTCTACTCATATGCTCTCTCTCTCTTCAGGAGTTGTCGGACAATTCTTCTTAGCGAGAAAAATTTCTTGGCCTATCAAAAGATAGCTCTTTTTGGAATTCTCTATGCTGAACCTCTTCAGCATAGTTTCTATGTACATGGACTGGGATATACCAAGCATTCTTTTAGATCTATCCCTATAGATCTTCATCTTTAGGATGTAGGATGCTTCACCCATGTTCTTCATGGAGAACTGTGATAACAAATAGACTTTTATTCCTTGTAGTGCGGGGATATCATTTTCGATTAAGAGAATGTCATCCACATACAAAATAAGGAATACCACTGCTGGATCATTTATCCATTTGTAAATATAGGGTTCTTCTCCATTCTTAACGAAGCCATACATTGTGATCACTTTATCAAAATGCATGTTCCAACTCTGAGATGCTTGCTTTAATCCATAAATGGATCTCTGAAGCCTGCACACCTTGGACTCATCCGTGGATGTGAATCCCTCAGATTGTATCATATACACCTCTTCAGTTAGCTCTGCATTTAGAAAAGCCATTTTTATATCCATCTATCAGATCTTATAGTCCAGGTGGGCTGCTATTGCAAGCATTATCCAAATGGATTTAAGCATTGCCACTGGAGAGATGTCTTATCATAGTCAATACCATAACATTGACGATATCCCTTGGCAACCAGACAGGATTTATAGATCTCCACCTTTCTGTCTGCGCCTCTTTTCCTTTTGAATATCCATTTACACCCAATGGGTTTAACCCCTTCAGGTGGGTAAACTAATGTCCATACATTATTGACCTTTTGGAATCTATTTTAGATCTCATGGCTTCTAGCCATTTCTCAGAGTCGGATCTCTGCATCACATCCATATAAGTGATCGAATTCTCATCATTCTTATCGAGTTTGATGGGATCACCATTCTAGATCAAGAATTTATAGTATCTATCTAGATGGTGCGGTACTCTATCGGATCATCTTAATGGTGCAGGTTCACTAGGCTTCGGATCTAATCTGATCAAATCCGACTTAGGTTCAATATTCTGTGTTAGACTTTCTATCTATTGAACTTTATCAAGTTCAACCATAGAGGCAATAGTTCCTTCACCAAGAAACTTCTTTTCAAAAATGGTTGCCCTAAGGCTGACGAACACCTTTTGTTCATCAGCATAGTAGAAATAATATCCTTTGATCTTTTTTGGATACCCTATGAATGTACACTTGTCAGACCTAGGTCAAACTTTATCTATAATTAACCATTTAATATAAGTCGGGTACCCCCAAACCCTAAGGTGTGAAGTGCTGGCTTACGCCCTATCCATATCTCATATGGAGTTTTAACTACAGACTTACTTGAAATCCTATTTAAAAGATAACAAGTCGATTCGAGTGCATATCCCCAGAAGGACATCGACAAGTTGGCAAATTCCATCATGGATCGGACTATGTCTAATAGAGTCCAATTCCTCCTTTCAGACATACCATTATGCTATGGTATTCTAGGAGGAGTCCATTAGGAGGGAATCCCATTCTCTCCTAGATACGTGAAAAACTCACTAGAAAGGTATTCTCCTCCTCGGTCAGATCGAAGAGTTTTAATACTCTTTCTAATTTATTTTTCTACTTCACTTCAGAATCGTTTGAACATTTCAAAAGAATCCGACTTATGTTTCATCAGATAGACATATTCATATCTGGATAGATCATCTATGAAAGTGATGAACATATCCACCTCTGGCACTTATGCTCATTGATCCACATACATTAGTATGTACTAGAACTAAGAGCTCATTGGCTCTCTCACCTTTTCCAGTAAAAGATGGCTTGGTCATTTTACCAAGAAGACAGGACTCATAGATTGAAAGTGATTCACAATCACTGACTTCAAGGATTCCCTCTTAAGTCAACCTGTTTATCTTGTTCTTATTTATATGACCTAGCCTACAGTGCCATAGGTAGATATCTGATATATTATCTAATCTAGGGTGCTTGCTAGTAGAATAGACTACATTAACAGATTGTGATAACATATATACATCATTATTTAATTATCCATAGAAAATAGTAACACCATTCATAATGATATTATAAACTCATTTTTTTATTAAAATTTTATAATTGTTCGTGACCAAAAGGCCTACAGAAATGATGTTTAAAAAAAAACTAGGACAGAAATGACAATCACTAAGAATAAAGGTATGAGATTCAAATACAAGTTTTAAAATTCCTAAAGCTAGAACTGAAACTGGTCTTCTATCTCCAACATTCAGGAATCTCTTACCTTGCTCAAATCTTCTACCGACCTACAATTCCTACAACAAATTGCAAATATGGTAAGGGCTACTGGTATCCAATACCTAGTCAATAATATCATAAATAAAGAAATTATAAAAAATTATCATATAAATACATTGCCCAGCAATAGCTTGCTTCTTTCTCTATCTGTTCAAATCCAGTAAGGTAATGTATTAAGGGCAGTTCCTCTTTCAGTGCCCCCACTTCTTGTAAAAGAAGCATTCAGCTTGACTCTTATCGAGCTTGATCTTCTTGGTCTAGCTCTACACTAATGTCCTAGCCTGAACTTGAACCTTCTTTATTTTCTTCTTCTTGTTCTTCTTCCCTTTCCTAAAGGATCGAGAACCAGAAGTTGAACCTCCAACTAAGTTCACCGACTCTTTATGGAGTTGGTGATCCTTCTCAAAGTTCTAAAGTAACCTCAGTAAGCCATGGTAGTTTACTTTAGGTTTTGTCATTCTGTAATGAATAAGAAAAGGGAGATAGGACTTTGGCAGCAAGTTTAGTATTGCATCTTTTCTAAGTTGTTCATGTAAGAAAAAGTCAAGTTTGCTCAAACACTCTTCAACTCGATCATGTGCAGTACATGATCAGTGATAGAGGCTCCATCCCGCATTCTAGCATTGAAGATGGTGCAACTACTCTTGTGCCTCTCAATGTCATCGGGTGTGTCAAAAGAATCCTCCAACACTTGGAGCATTTGATTTGACTGAGCTATCTCAAACCTATAACTGAACTCATTGCTTATCATAGCCAATATAATGCAGTGCATCATGGTTCGGTCACTGAGCCACTTTTGATAAGTGTCTCTAACTATTCCACGTGCTAGACCATGTAGCACCAACTGGTTTACCTTAGACACCAACTGGTTTAATTAGTTTCAATTAGATCAACCTAACAATTCATGCTAGACCACATAGCCAAGAATCAAGTCCATCTTGGGTCTTGTTAAAGACATGGACTTGACTAACTACAACTATTGTAATCAATCTAGAGAATTCTTGACCTAATCTAAGACAACAATTGATTAGATTTAGTCAATTCTCTAATTAAGTCCATTCTTTAATCTAACTCTAGGTCTAACCAAATTAATGGACCTAATCCCCACTAACCCATTTAACCCAATGTGTTATGATTTGTATCTTACGATCTTCAATTCATAATCCTAGATCCTAATCAATCAACTTTTTAATTCTTAATTAAGTTTTGGGCTGAGGGTTGGGGTTCAACTTTTCAAAAATAATTTTTATATTTATAAAATATTTTTACAACGTGGTTCTATCAATCAAGTTATATGTTTGATTCATAATCAATATGCAAGTAAAATAAACATAAAACTACTTTAGATCTAATCTAAACAGATTCATGTAATTAAAATAGTTACAATAATAATCAATCATAAATATTTCTAAATCAAATCTAACATATTTATAATGATTGAAATAAGATTAAAATATTTTTAATTAGATCATAAAATTTTTTAGATCTAATCTAAAATTTTATGATCAATATTTTAGATCAGCACGTATTAGGACAACCTATTCACTATAAGGGAAAAACCTTATAGCAGGACAACCTTATGGTAGTCTGTGCAATCTAAAATATTTTATTTTTAGATCTAAAATTATTTTAAATCTATTAAATCATAAATAAAATTAGATCAAATCTAATAAATTTATGATTAGAATCAGATCATCATGAAGTAGGACAATCTTTTCATTGTAAGGGATAAACCTTACAGTAGGACAACCTTATGACAGTTCATGAGATCTAATTTTTTTTTTAATTTTAAATTTAATAATTAAATTATAAATAATATTTAATCTAAGAAATAATCTAAACATGCACAAAAATCATGTAATAAGAACCTAGGCTTTGATACCAATTGAAGGAACTAGATCTAGGGTTTCACGGATAGATCTTGAAACTTTTTCAAGATCATATAGCGAAAGACTTAAATAAATTAAATATTTATTTAAATAAATATATAAATATTTAGATCTTAAATCTATTACATGATCAAGAAATGATATTAAATCAAAAATTAAAATCAAACAAGAAAGAAAAGGTTGATCAAATAAATCTTTCAAGATCATACAGCGAAAGACTTAAATAAATTAAATATTTATTTAAATAAATATGTAAATACCTAGATCTCAGATCTATTATATGATCAAAGAATGATATTAAATAAAAAATTAAAATCAAACAAGAAAGAAAAGATTGATCAAATCAACCTAGATCTACACTACATCAAATGCAGGTATGAAGTTAATAGATCAGATCTATTACCTGAGCAAGTTAGATGTTCTAACTTACTGATCTAGACTTAAGAATGAAATTACGAGCCGCACATATGTCCGACCTTTAGGAGTTATCCACACAAGCCTACGAACACGATCAGAGATCCTGATACAGAAAATCAGCATAGCATGCTAGTATTGTACCGATCTCTCTTCGATGGTTGATTCGATGCTTCCTTCTTCAAAACATGGACTCTACAAAATATGAGAATAAAGAGGAGAGTTTTCTAATCTAAGACTATCTTAGAAAAAACTCAAAAGAAGGATGAGAGATGAGGAATAAAACAGCCTTAGAAGAAGACCCTCTTCTTCTTCTCTTTTCTCTCATCTAGACACCTAGTTTGGTGCCTATGGAACCCCCATGCCCAAGGACCATCTTCCTTTGATTTTTGTACACCCCAAACCTCTTCCAAATCTTTATATTTTATGAGAAAATTAGACTAAAATTCATCCTAAATTTATAGAAAAAGAAGAGTCCTTGTCTAGGTCAAAAACTAGACAAGGCAGGACAAGATTTGGCAAGTAGTTGGGGCGCCCAACTCTTGGGCACCCCTCGTCTAATTTTTTTTGGTAAATATAGCAAGGAGAGGCACACAAAAAATCTCTCACTCATGTGGAATTAGGTAGGAAAAATAGGAGATGGGTGGCACACATGGAAGGAGATGTTTTGGTTTATAAGGATTCTATCTCAAAGTATCCTAAATCAAAACTAACTTCCTCTTAGACTTGGTCAACCACCAAGTAACCATATGAGAATAAGAGGGAGAGAAGGGGCATGTGTGAAGACTGGAGAGAGACTCTCTATCACACAAAAAGAGAGGGCATGGGATGTGGAGGGCTAAGGTGGTGTAAGGTGGAATCCTAGTCTCACTAGGATTCTATCTATAACATGGTCAAACATTGTTTCTCAAACCAAATCAATACCAAATTAACTAAATTAAATTAGGTTCTAATCTAATTAAGAACTTCATTAAATTAGATTAAATTAAATTAAATTTTAATTTAATTTTCTAAATAAATTAGAAAATTAGGTTGATTCGAGTCCTAGTTAGACTAGGACTAGTTCTTTCTTACACTTGACTTATCCAATAAGTCAATTGGACTTGATCCAATCAAGCCCAAACTAAATCTAATTAAATCAAATTTAATTAAACTTAATCTCAATCCTCTGGCTTAATCAAATTAAGCCAATCAGTAATCTAATTGCTAATCGATCCTCCTACAATACTTGCACTAGGTTAAACACCAATCGTATTAATTGTTTAACCTTAAAATGATTCTAAATCACTGATCAACCATCTGATCGAAATATGAACTCTAATGTGTATGACCTCATAGGTCCGAACCTAAGTCGATAGCATAGGAATAAATTTTTATACCAATCAAAGTGACCATCTAGCAATGATACTCGACGGTCAGATAGGTCGAAAGGTATAGAACACCATCCTTAGAACCCATGCGAATATAGTTTTCATATAATTCATCCTCTTGACCATAATATTTGTAGGATACCTCAAAGTTCAACTATCAACTCTAATCAGATTGTCCATATTATATTTTAAAATATCAAATCCATCTGATGAATTATCCTGGCCAAGGTTTTACTATATTAAAATACAGTGATACATTCTTCTCCAATGCTTGGAGCGGTCAATTCCATCTTGACCACACTCTGACTTTGCAAGTACTTGACTGTGCTCTGAAGCCTTCCATTACTGAATTAAAAATTCAGTTAGTCTGGTACCAAAGCATAGTGAGTTGCTTGCAAGTCACTAAGGTGATCTTAAGTCTAAGGGATACTTATACCTATATCCTATCAGAGATATTCTCGATAGTAGAATGCTCTAGAGTTGATCATGTTCAATGATGATGTACCCATATATCTCACCTATATGCCATACCAGTGTCTCCACACTCCTTGGTTAAGAGGATAATCAACCTATATGGCATATAGTGACCTATGCTCGATAGACGTTATCATCCTAATTAACAGCCTATCATTTAATCATTAATAAGTTTAAGGACTAATCAATAAATTCTCTCTTTATCGAAACTAAATAGTCTTAAGAACTTTATCACAACAATGGAATTCATTAGAAGATGTAAATTTATGATGAAAAAAGATGCCAAAATATTTTTTATTAATTAATAAATTAATTATAATATCTCAACCATCAACAGGCTGATGATTGATTTTGGAATATAATTTCCAATAATATGTTATATTTTAAATCATACCTTAATTAGACCAATTCTAAAAAAAGCACCCTACGACCTTTGGAAAGGAAGAAAACTAAATATTGTATATTTTCATATTTTTGGTTGCCTCTATTTTGTTTTAAATAATGGTAAAGAGAGATTAGAAAATTTTGATACAAAATTTGATGAAGCTATTTTTCTTGGTTACTCCTCTTCTAGTAAAGCCTTTAGAATTTTCAACAAAAGAACTTTAATAGTAGAGGAGTCAATACATGTTGTTTTTGATAAAACTAATGATCTTCCATCAAGAAAGAGTGAAGGTATTGATGATGCAGATCTTCTTATAGAAGGGATGAAGGAGCTCATCCTAAAGGACTCAACAATTCAAAATGAAGAAGAACATGAGAACAAACAAGAGGATGAAGGTGAAGAACAACAAGAATAACCTCAAGGTACAAATGATCTACCAAGAGAATGGAGGTATGATTACAATTATCCCAAAGAATTAATTATTGATAATCCTACACATGGGATAAAAACTTGTTCTTCACTTAGAAATGCATACAATCATTTTGTATTTATTTCTCATTTTGAACCTAAAATCATAGATGAAGCTGAAAAAAATTATAATTGGATAAATGCAATGCAAGAGGAGTTAATTAATTTGAAAGAAATAATGTTTGGATCTTAGTATCAAGACCTAAAAATCATCCAATAATTGATACAAAATAGGTATATAGAAATAAATTGGATGAAAATTAAAATATAATTAAGAATAAAGCAAGATTGGTTGCAAAGAATTATAATCAAAAAGAGAAAATTGATTTTGATGAGACCTTTGCACCTATTGCTAGATTAGAAGCAATTAAACTTTTACTTGCTTATGCATGCTTTATGAATTTTAAGTTATTTCAAATGGATGTCAAAAGTACTTTTCTAAATGGTTACATTGATGAAGAAGTATATGTAGAACAACCCCCAATTTTAAAAATCATGCATTTTCTAATCATGTTTTAAAATTAAACAAAGTGTTATATGGTTTAAATCAAGCACCTAGGACTTGGTATGAAAGATTAAGTAAATTCTTGCTGAATAATATTTTTTTAAGAGGAAATGTAGATACAATCCTTTTCATTAAAAGAGATCATGATGATATCTTAGTTATACAGATATATATTGATGACGTTATATTTGGGTCTACTAATGAAACTTTATATCAAGATTTTGCTAAGCTCATGCAGGAAGAGTTTGAGATAAGCATGATGGATGAACTAACATTCTTCCTCGGACTTCAAATCAAACAAACAAGGAAAGGGATCTCGAACACCCAAAGCAAGTACACAAGAAAGCTACTCAAAAGATTTGGGATGGTGAGCTCTAAAACTATTGGCACCCTCATGAGCTCATCATGTAAACTTGATAAGGATGAAAAAGATAAAAGTGTTGATCTAAAACTTTATAGAGGTATGATTGATTCTTTATTATATTTAACTGCTAGTAGACTAGATATCATGTTTAGTATTTGCTTATGTACTCATTTTCAATTTAATCCAAAAGAATTAGTATTTGCTTATGATTGGTTCTTGACATTCATGGTATCAAGATGTGGCATCGAAGCCAACCCAAAGAAGATCAGAGCCATCCAAGAGATGACTTCTCCAAAAATAATAAAAGAAGATCAATGTTAGAATTCTAATAAAGGAAGTCAAATTCTAACAAAGGTTCTCCTCTGGCGAAGTTCACTGAAGTCAAAGTACAGGACTTCATCTAGAAGTCAATTATTTGTAGGTTTGGTTTACCTCGGATGCTAATCACTGATAATGGACATCAGTTCGTAGGTGCAAAGTCTATTGAGTTCTATGAAGATCTGAATATATCTCACCACTTTACATCAATAGCTCATCCACAAGCAAATGGAAAGGTAGAAGTAATTAATAGAACTTTGTTTTAAGGGATAAAGGCCCATCTTGAAAGAGCAAAAGAAACTTGGGTGGATGAACTCTATCACGTGCTCTGGACTTATAAAACCTCTCCAAGGTTGCCAATAAGAGAAACCCCGTTTACATTTGCTTTTGGAATAGAAGCGGTCATCCCTATCGAGCTTGAACTTCCCTCAACGTGAGTTAAAGCTTTTAGTGAGCGGAACAATTTCCAAGACCTCAGGGCAAACCTCGATTTGTTAGAAGAGAAGCGAGAGAAAGCTGAAATTTGAATGACGGCCTACAAATAGAAAGTAGCCCGCTACTACAACTCAAGGGTCAGGAGCAAGACATTTCAAATAGGAGATCTGATACTTTGGCGGGCCGATATTTTATAACCTCAAAATCAAGAAAAGCTTGCACCAAACTAGGAGGTTCCCTCTGAAGTCATAGAGGTCATTCAATCGGGAACATATTACCTAAAGGAGCTCGAAGGACCAATGCTCCCGCAATCTTAAAATTCTAAAAATCTACGAATATACTACCAGTAATTCCATCTTAATAAAACTTCTTTATTTCAATATTTTTATTTCTTGGTATCAAATCATGTGATAACAGGAAATGACTCAACCAACCTCATCTTGATATGGATGAATACCTCTGATTGTTTAAGACAGAAGGAGGAGAGAGGCCCTTACAACGATCCTTTGCTACCCCTATGCATTTGTTAGGGACTGAAGGAGGATCTCATCCTAACAAAGAAAGATCAATCTCGTCAGGAGCAGGAGAAGAACTTCATCCTAACAAGGGGACAAGAAAGGCCAACCGTGTCATGAATAGGAGGACCTCATCTTGATATGGATGAAGACCTCTAGTTGTTTAAAATAGGAGGGGAGAGGCCCTTACAATGGCCCTTTTGTGTCCCTCTGCCTTTATTAGGGACAGGATTGGAGGAGGATCTCACCCTAACAAAGGAAAACCAATCTCATTAAGAATAGGAGGAGAATTTTATCCTAATAGGAGGACAAGAAAGGACAACTATATCAGAAATAGGAGAAAGATCTCGTCCTGACATGGATGAAGATCTTTGATTATTTAAGATAGAAGAAGGAGAGAGACCCTTACAATGGCCCTTTTGTGCCCCTATGTCTTTGTTAGGGACAAGAGTAGGACCTCACCCTAACAAAGAAAGGCCAACCTCATCAGGAATAGGAGAAGAACCTCATCTTGATAGGAGGATAAAAAAGACCAATCATGTCAGAATTAGGAGGAGGACCTCGTCCTGACATGGATGAAGACCTCTGGTTATTTAAGACAGGAGGAGGGGAGAGGCCCTTACAATGGCTCTTTTGTGTCCCTATGCCTTTATTAGGAATAGGAAGAGGATCACGTCCTAACAAAGAAAGGCCAACCTTATCAGGAACAGGAAGAGAACCTCATCCTGACAAGAAGATAAGAAAGGCCAACCATGTCAGAAATAGGAGGAGGACCTCATCTTAACACGGATGAAGACCTCTAGCTGTTTAAGATAGAAGGAGGGGAGAGGCCCTTACAACGACCATTTTGTATCCATATGCCTTTGTTAGGGATAGGAGGAGAACCTCATCTGAACAAAGGAAGGCCAACCTCATCAAGAATAGGAGAAGAACCGCATCCTAACAGGCGGACAAGAAAGGCCAACCATGTTAGGAACAAGAAGAGGACCTCGTTCTGACATGAATGAAGACCTCCAGTTGTTTAAGATGGGAGGAGAGAGATCCTTTCAATAGCCCTTTTGTGCTGCTATAATCTTGTTAGGGATAGGAGAAGAATCTTGCCCTAATAAAAGTAAAGGCCAACCCCATCAAGAAAAGGAGGAGGACGTCGTCCTGATAAGAGAATAAAGTGAAGATCCTCCATATCAGGAATAAGAGGAGAACCTCATCCTAATATGGATGAAGACCATCAGTTACTTAAAGAAGAGGAAAAAGTGAAAAGCAATGCAAGCACACAATTGAGATGAAGTTGTCAAAATAATGTTTCCATTAAAACCAAGTGTTCAATACAAGCGAAGATCCATAAGATCAATTAAAATAAAAAAAGAAAAAGAAGCCGAAACCCTATTCAGACTCAGATTTTGGACTGTCAGCGCTAGCCAACACCAAAGACAACTTTAAGTCCTTGATCTTCTCTTCAAGTTCTTGTCGAATCACCAAGCTTTCACTTAGCAGCTTCTTATGCCTCTGCAAGTCATCCTCAACTTTTCTTAACTTCTTTCTTAACATAGCCGACTCGACCTCAGTATCCTTCACGGCATCCTACTGGTAGACCATCTGCATCTTTAACTCACGAACCTCTTTTTGGCTGTGCCCGAACAAGATGGATAAGTCCTCCAAAGAACTCTATAAGGATAGGACCTCCATTGAGTCCTTGCTAGAGCTAGCTCGGGCCCCTTCAGACAATTATCATCGAAGACGTGCAGTCTCGTCATCGACCCTTCGGAGCTTCCCCTTAAGATTGATGACTTGGCTACACTAGTCTCATCTATATTCATTATGGAAATCTTCAATTGCTTGTAATTGACTTTGGAACTTGAAAAACTTCTTTGTCTAGACCCAACCATACTCTTCCCGATTGGTTGACCACACTGAGTTCCCTTCGAGTAACCAAATCTTTTCTTGCATGGCCTTCAGCTTAACCTTCAGAGAACTCATCTTGGTCATTAAAGCCCACACTTTATCACTACCAAGCTTCTTCACCTATTCTAACTCCTCTGACAGATTGCACTTTTTAGTGATATAGTCCATAGTATCCTTTTTATGAACTTGATGAAGATGAGTAACTTCAATTGTAGCCTCAGAATAATGTTTCTTCAACTTTCAAAGCTTGTCCTCCATCTTCTCTAATTTCTTCTTAGCTTGATGAGCCTCCTTCCTCAGGCTCTTAAGGTGGGACTTCAAGGGGACATCCTGAGGAAGGGGGTCGACTTCGACAGAAGACTGCACTCGAAGCATGAAAGTATCACCACATGGATTTCATAGAAGAAAAACTCATTTTCAAAATTGACTTCATTGATCAAAATACTTTTGATACAAGGAGAAAAAATAAAAAAAAAATATAGAAGTAGAAGGTCTCAGACCTTCGGAGGAATAGTGGAAGAGTCTAGTGTAGCCTCAGTCGGCATGAGCCCTTCAATGGTAGCAAAAGCAAGTGAGGTCGGAGGTATGGTGGAAGCTGGCTCGACGGGTGGAAGGTCGGTTGCAACGATAGATGGATCCATCGCCTCCTCAGAATCTCCTTCATACAAGAAGTCGAGGTCGAGCTCTAGAAATCTATTGGCCATCCTACTCTCATAGAGCTCGTAACCTTTATTGAAGGCTTCTTGGCTGAATTTGACATTCAGATCTCTCATTTCGAAAGAGACCTTGAACTCTTCTATCGCTTGGATCATTGCCTTCGAGATCTGTGCAGAAATCTGCTCCTTTAATTTGGTAGTCTCGGCATCAGTCCTTTTCCTCCGCTCTTCTTCCAAGTCCAAGGCAGCTTTTAGCTCTACTGATGTTTCTTTCTTTTGGTGGAGCGCTTCTTGAAGAACCTCAACCTCGATAGATTTATCTTTGAAAGAGTGATCAACCTCATCCCACTCCTTACTTAGGTGCTCAACCTCAGCTTGGTGATCCGCTTGAGCCTTCACCAATTCTGACCTTAAGCGGTTTAGCGATCTGATATAGCCTAATAGTTGATGGCTTGTCTATTTAAAAACATATATATGATGATGAAATGAACTATGCCAGCAAGAAAATATTGAGAAAGTTAAAGAGAAAAAGAAGGACGAGATGACTACCTCGAGAAAGGATCCAAGTGAATCCCAGGCATGCTGGTCGACATCAACATCAATGATTCTATCCACAACTTTGGGTATGGTAAACCTATCAACCAAGCCCCTAATGACTTCATGATTGTTGAAGGGGTTCTCCCCTATTTCTTTGTTGGAGCTGTTGGGCTCATTATGACGGACCTTCCATTGGGACTTCCTTAGAGCCCTTCTAATCCTCTTCTTCCCTGCCTCTTTCTTCTTTCTGAGGGGAGGCTCTAGGACTTGGATTTCAGCGAGAGGGCTCAATGACATTGGAGGATCGACGACATCAACAGCAGGACCGAACTTGACAATAGGAGGAATTCCAACCTTGGGAGCAATTTCAGGGGCACCCCTAGCACTGGCAGGAGCTGTAAAGATCAGAACATCAATCCTCACTTTTTTTGAGCTCTCATTTGGTGCCTTCCCTTTTTTCTTGCAGGTGGAGAGCCCCCTCATGAGCATTTCGACCAGCTGAAATTTCATTTCTATAATAAAGAAGATAAAAGTATAGTCAGAAAGAAGAAAGTAAAAGAAAAGGAGTAATCCATGACTTCGGCGGTATACCTATTGGATTCAAGAGGTTGAGGCTGAGGTTGAACAAAGTTTGTTCTTTTATCAGCTCGAACACAAGAGGAGTTCGAAAATTCTTGATTTTGCTAACCGACTCTTGGTCCTCTTTTTCTAACCTCGGGGCTTGGTGGATGGAATCTCTTAGATTTTCCCAAGATGGTAGTCCTAAATCTAAGCTCGAGCAGGAAACAAAAATGAATTTTTCTTTCTAGTTGTGAATCGAGGAGGGGGCACCCTTGAGCAATCCCTTCTTGCCAAACTAGGATGAGACATTCCACCAATCCTTTGTAGTAGGATGATGCTTAAGGGTGAAGTAAGTTCGAAAAAGCAAAGTAATGGGCCAAACTTCATTAGATATACAGAGAGCAAAGAACTTTATTATGAACCTAAAGAAATTCAGCACTACAAAAGCTAAAAAGATGTCTAGAAAATAAAAAAGAAAAACAACAAAAGCAGGCAGAGGAAGCCATAATCCAGCATGGAATGCCTCTAGATACAAGCAGAATCGACCTAAAGGAGGGGTACAAGCTCGGCCACTCGATCCAGGAAGCTCCAACTCGTACTCGGTAGGCATCCCATACTGGATCCTGGTTAATGATAGGTCTTCAATAGTCAAGGAGCAGAGTATGAAATCTAGTTGAGGTACTACCCTAAGTTTAGTTTTTATTCTAATCTCAGGATTTCAGAAATTTGGATTGGCTGAACTCCTAGAACTGCCGGACTAAGAAATCTTGGATGACATCTAGATTAAATTAAATCAAATGAAATCCCCAAAAAACTCAAAAAAAGGAGCCATGAAAACTCAAGAATGAGGAATGACTATACCCACCTAGAAAAGCTTGAAAAAACTCGAAGATTACAAGAAAGCTAGAAATTAAAAAGATAGGGATGAGGGACCGACCTAAGGTGAATTAAAAAATTTGGGAAAGAGATTGGAAAGATGAAGGATGATCAAGAAGGATACCAACGACTGGAGGGGTCATGAGAAAATAAGGGCGATGAAGGTGAAACACTTGGGGATGATAGAAAATAGAGAAAGAGGAAGAAGAAGGAGCGCAGACAAAAGTAAGAAGCCACAGGAGAAGAAGGACAAGTTTAAATAGAGAATCAGAATCATGGAAAGTTATGATTGTAGGACTCCTTCAGCTAACCTTAACCCACTACGTATTCCACTCACACCTGCCACCTGATAAAACACTAATTGTGCCATACATAGAGCACTATGCCAGATGAGTTTTCAAGTCAAATTGCCCCTTTAGGTCATTCAACATTAACAACCCGATGTTAATTTTAAAAAGACAAAGAGTTTTGTTCTCCTAGAGTAGGAGGTTGCCAAAGAACTTCGACTATAATAACTTCTCTATACTTCGTTCAAAATTCGAACTCGAAAGTAGGAGGATAAGTGTTGGGGGTAAAATGATTCCTGCCAAAGTTCTTGGCCAAAGTCCTTGATCGTCGACTTCCTTTCTATTAGGATTTGTCAATTTCTTTAGCGAAGAGTTCATACTATAGAACCTCTCCAAAGCACATAGAAGTCTAGCGATGCGGTCTTGAATGATAAAGAAGAACTAAAGTTATACTAACCTTGCCTTTCAAACTCCTCTAGTTGCATCCTCTGGACGAACTCCTCCAGTCATACTCCCTTCAAATGAACACCTTCAGTCATGCTCCCTCCAGATGAACTCCTTCAGTCGCGTCCCTTCCAGATGAACTCCTCCAGTCATGCCCCTTCTGGATGAACTTCTCCAGTCGCGCTCCCTTCAAACAATCTCCATCAAGTCAAACTCCTTTCGATCGTCCAGAAGGACCTCATCATCCATGCAAATTTATCTCCCAACTCGACACAAACCAATCTACATACAGATGATCTTAGAGAAGTCCAAACTTCTCTAGAACTATCATGATTTGAAGACCTTCACTACCAATATCTATTCAATCAAAGTTTCAACTATCAAATCTCAACAGGCTGGTGCATCACAATAGCAGACACCATCCTCTATAACAAACTCCACGTGGCCTGAATGTTCCACTACCAAATGATTATTACTATCGCTATTAGTTTGTTACATGCTCCGTCTATAAAAGAGACCTTCTAGATACATTTTCTCTAAGCTCTCCTCCCCCTCTCTGTTACTCTACTTCTCTGATTTTCTAAGCATTCCATTTCAGTTGGTTGAAAAATTGACTTGAGCGTTGGAGGGTCTTGCTGGAGCCACCCACCTTAGGTTAGGATTTTATTTTGTAGGTCCAATTGGTGTCCTCATCTTTCCAACTCTAGCTATCTCCAACACCCTCATGGATTTCTGCACCAACAAATGTTATTCTTAATCCTTAATTTAATTGCCAATTTATTTTCCATCAATTTAAATAAATTTTCTTATTTTAAAACTCCTTGGACTATTTTCTATATTAAGAAGTCGACTCTTAGACTAGAGGAATCGACTTGTATTTTTAAGAAGAAAATTAGTTCTATGAGGAGCCGACTCCTACTTCTACTGGAGTTGACCCCTTTTCAAGAGGTGACTTGAGTTAGGCAAGAGTCAACCCCTATGTCGGGGATGGTTTTCTTAAATAGAGACATCCTGTAGCTCGATCATTTCCTTCTTATTTCTTTTGAGCCATAACCTAATTCAAAACCCTCTCCCTCTAAATTCAAAATTTTCTTTCCCATTTCAATCTATTTCCCATGGTTCTTCATCTCCAATGGCACCTTGCAAGCAACTCGCCCTAAGGAAGAAGAAGTCATGTGCAGAAATTTCAAGAATTCAGGGCTTCTCCAAGTCATTCTTTGATGCACGAAAGAAGAACCAAACTAAGGAACTGGTCAGAAAATTAAGAGGGTGTGTTGAAATTCTTCAGCTCAGATTTGCCCACTTATACTAGATTAGTGAGAGAATTTTATGGTAAGATGAAAGTGAGAGTTGGAAGCCTAGTTTCCAAAGAGAAAGGCATGAAGATTGAGATGGTTATTGACATCATCAAATGCACTCTATATATGCCGACCGATGGGATACTTCCAAAGCATTGATGCATACTGACATCTATGATGATAGGCTTTCAGAGAGCAGATGGTTGATGATTGCATAGAGGTGTAGTATAGAGAAAGGATGATACTAATGATGATGAGGCTCCTATAGTAGTTTCCATTGTAGAAATTAGATCAGATAAGCCAATAGAGTAGCATGAGTAGTCTAGGATAGCTCCTCTATCACAAACCAATTATCTAGAGGGTACCGATCAACTATTTGACAAACTGGATGAGGATGCTTTTGTTGAGAGAGTCTCCACCAGAATCATGACTTTAGTATGTGTAGTGCTTCAGAGGTATACTTCAGAGGCATAATAGGCGAGAAGAGATCTGATGAAGGTTATGTCTTTCGTCAGAGAAGAGTCCACCAAGTTGATTTACTCTATCATTACAGTGAGGGTTGATGTTCGTGATTGGAGATACTCATTTGAATATACTAGACCATCCTCACCATCTAACCAACCTAAACCATCTACTTAAGACTATACTGACCCACTCTCTTAGGATGCTAGAATTCATTTCTTGAAGCCTTAGAGACCCTAGCAATCCATTTTTGGCATTTGTAGGATATAACATTCATATATCTTGCATGCTTTTCATATTTATATTATGTTTATAATCATGTTTTAGCAAATTAATGAAATATAACTTTTAATGAAAATACAATTAATGTGTCTGATGATTATACTTGTGCTTATTTGCTTAACTGAATATTGGCTTTTCTTATAAAACTATAGAGGAGAAAAATATGTTCTTGCAAAGCTTTTTTCTTTAAAATTAAATAAATATGCAGATCTTGAGAGAAAAAGAGGTAGCATTAAGAAAAATAAATATTCTGGCATCTATTATTTAAAATAGTAGGAGAAAACTTTTTGTATTTCAAAAAAAGTTCTTGATGAACTTGTGTATTTTTCTTATCTTGATATATTTGAGCATTTGTATTGTTTTATTCATCTAATTTGTTTTAAGAAATCATTATTGATTTTAATTGAAAAATCACTATTAATCTTAAAATGAGAAACCATTATTGATTTTAAGGAAGAAAATATTATTGAAATATTAAGTGAAATAATTTTAAAACTTAATAAAAATAAAAATTATTTATGATCATTTGTACTAGATTTGTTTTGATCTCTTTGTTGCACTCTTATTGTTCTAGTCATTTGATTTGTTTTAGAGAAATCATTTCTAATTTGTTTCTGAAAAATTATTAATCATAAAAGAGAAATCTTTCTTGAACTTAAGAAAAAAATATTTTTGATCTTAAAAGAAAATTTATTGATGAACATTCGTGCTTTGTTTTGATTGATTGATTTTGAAAAATGAATTTAAAAGTGCTCTTCCTCAATCTTTTAAAATTAATATCAAGCAAAATATTTCAAGAAAGCTGTTATTTATCTTTAAAACTAAATATTTAAAAAAAAATTAGCTTTAATCAATTGGTATAAGATAGTTTACTATTTATCTTATATTATATTGATTTATCTTTTAGCAAAAAGCAAAGAATGTCATTGTCTTAAATCTGGTTTTGTACAGCTATATTCTTATATAATATCATTTGAGATAAATTCAAAAATATATATCTTTCTTAAATCTAATTACTTAATATTTTTAAGAAAAAAAAAATCTTTTTGAAGAATAAATAAAAATCTCTTTATGATTTGCTTTGACTGATTTACTAATATCAATTCAAATTAATTTATCATTCTAAATTCTCAAAACTATTTCATTTAAAATAATTTATCTTTATCACTTCAAAATTAAAATAATTGATATCAAGCTAAATTTGAAAGATTTTAACTTTGATAAATAAATTTTATTATTATAGAAAAAATAAATTTAACAAATATTCCTTTTAAGTTTCTGATTGGTATCAAAAAATCATTTTTAAGAGAATTGTCATTTGATTTAAATCTTAAAGCAATTAGTATCAAGAGAATGTTTTCCAAAAATTTATCATATTTGGTATCGCAATCTTCATAATTTATCCTTGTTGGTGCAGAATCTGGTTGACGCCGGATTAAGCTAGAGTTGGAAAAGTGGAGGTTGCCATTGGTGAGCTACAAAATAAAGTTCTATCTAGAGTATGGGGTTATGGCTCCAGCAGAACCCTCCGACGATCAAGTTAGCTCTTCTGACAAACAGAAATAGAGTGCTCAGAAAATTTAGGAATAAAGTAATGAGGAGAAAAATTAGTGCTTAGAGAAAATATATTTGGAGGATTTTCTTTATAAATGGAGGGTGTAACAAACTGATAGCTATAGCCATAACCATCAATAGTGGGCCGCTCAGACCATGTGAAGTTTGTTACAGAGGATGGTATCTATCATCGTGATGCGCCAGTCAAGAGTGGTGTCCGTTGTCGTGACTTGCCAGTCTATTAAAATTTAATAGTTCAAGTTTGGATGGGATAGCTATAGGTGGTGAAGAACTTCATATAACAGTAGTTCAAGAGAGGTTCAGATGTTTTTGAGATTGTCTGTGTGTTGATTGATATTTGCCGTATTAAGAATTGATGTCGAGGTCCTTCTAGCAATAGAAAGAAGTTCAGTTAGAAGGGAACCTTTGGGCAACTAGAAAGAATCTAGAAGGAGTTCAACATGGGGGAGTTCATCCTTGAAGAGTGCAACTAGAAGAGATCGTTTGAAAAGAGTGTGATTGGAGGAGATCATCTAGAAGCAGTGCGAATGGAGGAGATCATTCGAAAGAAGTGTGATGGGAGGAGATTGTCTGGAAGGAGTGTAACTAGAGAAGATTATACGATGGGAGTGTGACTGAAGGAGATTGTCTGGAAGGAGTGCAACTAGACGAGATCATCTGGAGGCAGTATGACTGGAGGAGATCATCTGGAAGGAATGCAATGGGAGAAGATCCTTCGGAAGGAGTGCGATTGGAGGAGATTGTCTGGAAGGAGTGTGATGGAGGGGATCGTCTGGAAGGAGTGCGACTGGAGGAGATCGTCTGGATGCGACTGGAGGAGATCATCTGAAGGACTGCATCTAGAAGGAGAAGGAATCTGGAGGGGATCGTCCGAAAAATGGATGGGGATCGTCTGAAAGGAGTGCGACTGGAGAAGATCGTCTAGAGGGAGTGCGACTAGAGAAGATTGTATGGAAGGAGTGCAACTGGAGAAGATCGTCTAGAGGAGTGCAATCTAATGGAGATCGTCTAGAGGGAGTGGCGACTGGAGGAGATCGTCTAGAGGGAGTGCGATTGGAGGAGATCGTATGGAAGAAGTGCAATTGAAGGAGGAGATCATCCGGAAGGAGTGCGACTGGAGGGGATCATCCGGAAGGAGTGCGACTGGAGGGGATCATCCGGAAGGAGTGCAATTGGAGGGGATCATCCGAAAGGTGTGCAACTAAAGGAGATAGTCTGGAGAGAGTGCAACTAGGAGGAGAACATCTAGGAAGGAGTGCGACTGGAGGAGATCATTTGAAAGGAATGCGACAGGAGGAGATCATCTAGAAGGAGTGTGACTAGAGAAGATCATCCAAAAGGAATGCGATGGGAGGGGATCGTTCCGAAAAGAGTGTGACTAAGAGGGGATCATCCGAAAGGAGTGCGATGGGAGAGAATCGTCCGAAGAAGAGTGTGACTTGAGAAGATCATTTGGAGGGAGTACAACTAGAGGAGATCGTCTAGAAGGAGTACGATTGAAGGAGATCATCCGAAAGAAATGCGATGGAAGTAGATCATCCAGAAAGAGTGCGACTAGAGGGGATCGTCCAGAAGGAATGCGATGGAAGGGGATCGTTCGGAAGGATTGTGATTGGAGGAGATCGTCCGGAAGGAGTGCGACTGGAGAAGATTGTTTGGAAGGAGTGCGATCAGAGGAGATCATCTGGAAGGGGCCGAAAACTTCGACGAGGGTCATTTTATCCCCAACACTTATCTCCCTACTTTCGAGTTTGAATTTCAAATGGAGTACGAAAAAGCTGCTACAACCGAAGTTCTTTGGCAGTTTCCAGCTCTGGGGTGGATGGAGCTTTTGTCTTTTTTTCAAATTAGCATTGTGGTTTTTAATATCAAAAGACTTGAATGGATGAATTTTCTCGAAGACTAGTTTGGCATGGAGCTCCTGTACGGTGCAATTATTACTTCATCAAGTGGCAGGTATGAGTGGGATATGCGGCTAACTTTTATAGACCAAAGAAGTTTCGCAATTATGGCTTCCTCTATCCTACAACTTTCTATTTAAATTGCTCTCCTTCTTCCTTTATGGCTTCTCACGAGTTTCTTCTCTTTCTCCTTCCTCTATTTCCATCATCCCCGAATGTCCCCATTCTTGTCATCCTCGCTCTCTCACAACTCCTCCAGCCATCAGCACCTTTCTCGATTATTCATCATCCTCCTGATCTTCTTCCCGAGCATTCTTAGGTCAGTCTCTCATCTCTGCCCTTTTGATTTCTAGCTTTTTTGCATTCTTCGAGTTTCAAATTTTGTTCTTCATTTTTGGGCTTCCACTTCTTCATTTTCCTAAGCTTTTCTAGGAGATTTTGTTCAATTTGATCGGATCTTGATGTCATCCAAGGTTTTTTCATCTTGTAGTTTTAAGAGTTTGGCTAATCCGAACCCCAATAGCCCTAGGACTAGAATGGAAATCAAATCTAGGGCAGCACCTCGGCCTGACTTCATTTTGGGGACCATTCCATGCTTTTTGATCGTAGAAAACCTATCGATAGTTAGGATCTAGTACGGAGTGCCCGTCGAGTATGAGTTGAAACTTTCTGGACCTAGTGGTCAAGCTTGTGCTCCCCCTCCAAGTCAGTTTTGCTTATATTTAGAGGCCTTCCATGCTGGATTGAGGCTTCCTCTTTCCATCTTTATCATAGCTCTTTTCCAAATTTTGAATATCTCCTTAGCCTCCGTAGTTCCGAACTCTTTTAGATTTATAATAGGATTCCTTGTCCTTTGTATATCTGTCGAAGTCCAGCCCACCATTTTGCTCTTTCAAACCTTTTTCACCTTTAAGCGACACCCTACTGCAAAGCACTGGTGGTATGTTTCACCTCAGTCCAGTAAGAAGGGGTTGCTCAAGGGTGCCCCCTCATCCATCCATAATTTGAAGGAGAAGTTTATATTTGTTTCCTGTCCGACCTTAAACTTAGGACTTCCACCCTAGGATTATCTGAGGGATTCAGTCCACTGATTCCCGAGGTTAGAGAAAGAGGATCAAGAGTCAGTTAATAAGATCAGAGGTCACCGAACTCCCTTTGTGTTTGAGCTAATAAAGGAGCAAACCTTGTTCAATCTTGGCCTCAGCCCTCTGAACCTGGAAGGTAAATGGCCGAAGTCAGTGGGCTATTCCTTTTTCTTTCTTTCCTTTTCTAACCGTATTTTTCTTTTATGATAGAGATGGATGCCAAAGATGTCGAGATACTTTCCAAAGGGCTCCAGGCTCGCAAAAAAAAAGGTACCACGCCAAACGAGCCAAGCAAGAAAGCAAGGATGGATGTCCCTAGCTCTGCGGTGCCTGTCGATGCCGCCTTCACCATCGAGACCATCATGGTCGTCGAGGTCACCTCAGCTGTTGAGGTTCCCCCAATGGTTGAGGCAACCTTTACAATCGAGGAAGTCTGGTCTCCAGTGCTACCGAGTCCTTCCATCGAGGCCCAAATCCCAGAGGATCCTTCCTAAGGAGAAAAGGAGACAGAGAAGAAGAGGGTAAAGGGGGATGTGAGAAAGTCTCGATGCAAGGTTCGCCGCAACGGGCCAAACAGCTCTGAAAAAGAGTTAGGGGAGAACCCCTTCCACAACCATGAAATTGTTAGAGGTTTGGTTGATGGATTCATCATACCTGAGGTTGTGGACCAGATCTTCGATGCGACCAACGTACTTGGGATTTGCTCGAGTCCTTTCTTGAGGTAATTACTCCTTTTCTTCCCCCTCCCCTCCATTTTTTTTGCTTCCTTACCATGATGCTTTCATGCTTTTGATACAATCCCAAGTTGAAGCCGACCCTCTACCCCAAGGGGTGCCCTTAAAGTCTAGCCTTAGAAGGTTGAGGAAGGAAGTATATCACCTTAAAAGGAAGGTGGAGAAAATGGAAGGCGAGCTTAAGGAATCGCAAAAGAATTATGTTGAGGCCTCTGCTAAAATCGATTGTCTTCGCTAGGTGCACAAAAAGGACTCCATGGACTATATCAAGAAGAAAAGGGATCTTGAGGTTGAGCTCGAAGAGGTCAAAGAGTACACCAGTGACAAGGCTTGGTCCCTAACAACCAAAGCTAGCTCTCTCGAGGTTGAACTTAATGCAATGAAAGAAAAAATTCTACTACTGGAAGGGAGCTCATCATGGTCTTCTGAGAAGGCGTAGCATGACTGGGATTGGTCAAAAAAATTTTCAGAGCTCCAATGACAACTTCAAGATACTGAAGCTTGGCACAATAGCTATAGAGTATCCTAGGTGGAAAAAAATGTGTAAACATGAGCATGAGCTTAAGACGGCTAGGGATGAAGTGACTCATCTCCAGAGGTAGTTAACCAATAGCCAACAATCTGGCACTAGCAGAGAATCAGAGGAGATTGCCTCCCTGAAGAGGATTGCAGGCAAACTTTCAAAGTTGGTTGAGATGGAGAAAGCTGAGGTTCAAAGGTTAAAGCTTCAGCAGGTTAGCGAATAGTAGGCTATCAAGGATGCTGAAGCTGAATCAGAAGTTCTAAGAAGAAGACCATGGGCATTGAAAGAAAACTTCCAAAGGGCTGACAGAATGTTCTACGATAATATGATGATGAGAAAAGAGCCTGAGAAAGAGATTGTTAGTCTGAGAGAGTCGCTGGAGATGACCAGCAGTCCAAATTTTGAGGAATCTGATCCTTCTTAGAGCTTCAATTTTTCTTTCTTTCTTTTGCAGTTGGTCTCATAGGACCTTATTTTGTACCCAACTTTGATTTTAGTAAAATGATATCTTTTTTTTTATTTTTGCTTTATGTGGGTTGAATGTCTACCAATGACTCTGCTCTCCTTCCTTTTTTTCTTTTCTTTCTTCTTCTACCTTTTTTTTTTTTGTAGATGGTCTTGTGGACCTCGATTTTATAATGAACCTCAACTTTAATGAAGTAACATTTTCTTCAATCATCATTTTGCTTTGTCTGGGTTTGAAGTTTATTGATTCCTCCATTCTTCTTGTCTCATCTTTCATCAAAACAATCATTGATAAGTGTTCTCCTCCTATCGGAGGTCTTTATCCATGTTAGGAATGAGGTTCCCCTCTGTTTCTGATATGGCTGGTTTTTCTTTGTCCTCTCGTCAGGATGAGGTTCTCCTTTTATTCCTGACGAGATTGGTTTTTTCTCTATCGGATCGAGGTCTTCCTCCCATCTTAGAAAACCAGAGGTTTTTATTCATGTTAGGATGAGGTTCTCTTCCTATTCCTGATGAGGTCAGTTTTTACTTCTATCGGATCGAGGTTTTTCTCTTATCTTGGTTAACCGAAGGTCTTTATTTCACTTAAGTTAGGATGAGGTTCTCCTCCTATTCCTAACAAGATTGTGGAGGCACAAAAGGAGTCGTTGAAAGGGCCTCTCTCCTCCTCATGACTAAAATAACTGGAGGTCTTTATTTTGCTCAAGTTAGGATAAGGTTCTCCTCCTACTCCTAACAAGACTGTGGGAGCACAAAAGGGCCATTGAAAGGGCCTCTCTTCCTCTCCTAGTTTAAATAATTGGAGGTCTTCATTTTGCTCAAGTTAGGATGAGGTTCTCCTCCTATTTCTAATAGAACTATGGGGGCATAAAAGGGCCGTTGAAAGGGCCTCTCACCCTTTCCTAACTTAAATAACCAGAGATCATCATTTTGCTCAAGTTAGGATGAGATTCTCCTCCTATTCCTAGCAGAACTGTGGGAACACAAAAGGACCATTGAAAGTGCCTCTCTCCTCCTCCTAGCTAAAATAATCAAAGATTTTTATTTTGCTCAAGTTAGGATGAGATTCTCCTTCTATTCCTAATAGGATTATGGGGGTACAAAAGGCCCGTTGAAAGGACCTCTCCCCCCCTTCTAGCTTAAATAATCGGAGATCTTCTTCTTAGTTTAAGAACGAAGTTTGGTTAAACCATTTGCTATCATTACATGATTTTGCACCAAAAGATAGAGATATTGAAAAGAGAGAATTTTATTAAGTTAAGATTACTGATAATACACTTGCAAGTTCTCCAAATTTTAGGATCACGATAGGTTGCCCCTCCGAGCTCTTTCAACTAATAAGTTCTAGGCCAGACGATCTTCTTAACTTCATATGGGCCTCCCTAATTTGGTGTGAGCTTTTCTTGATTTTGAGGTTGTAAAATAGCTGCTCGCTGAAGTACCAAGTCTCCCACTTTGAATATCTTGCCTCTGATCTAGGAGTTGTAGTAGTGGACTACTTTCTGTTTGTAGGCTGCCATTCGAACCTGAGCTTCTTTCCTTTTTTCTTCCAACAAGTTAAAGTTAGCCCTAAGATCTCGTGAGTTCTGCTGCTCATTAAATGCCACAACTCGTGCTGATGGAAGCTTAAGTTCTATTAGGATGACAGCTTCTATTTCGAAGGTTAGGGCAAAAAGAGTCTCCCTAATTAGCAATCTTTGGGTAGTTCGGTATGCCCAGAGTACATGATAGAATTTGTCTACCCAAGTTTTCTTTGCTTTCTCAAGTCTTGCTTTAATACCTTATAGTAAGATTCTATTGGTTACCTCAGCCTCATCATTTGCCTGTGGATGAGCTATTGATGTAAAATTATGAGATATATTCAGATCTTTATAGAACTCGACAAACTTAGTTCCAGCAAACTATCTCCCATTATCTATTATAAGGGTTTGAGGTAGGTTGAATTTGCAAACAATGGACTTCTAGACGATGTCCTATACTTTTGCCTTAATAATTTTGGCCGAAGGTTTGGCTTCGACCCACTTCATGAAGTAATCAATCACCATCGGTAGAAATTTTCATTGTCTAGATGCCATGGAAAAGGGTCTAAGTATGTCCATCCTCCATTGTGCAAATGGCCAAGGGGTGCTCAAGGGTGTAAGATCAAAGTCCAGTTGTCTTCGAATACTTGCATTTCTTTGACAACGATCGCATTTTCTGATATACTCTATAGAGTCATGGTACATTATCGGCCAATAATAGCCCTATCAAAGCAGTTTATAAGATAAGGACCTGGCCTCTAGATGACTTCTGTAGATTCCTTCATGCACTTTCCATATTGCAAAGTTGGCTATAGAAGGTCAGAGATATTTTATGAGTAATAGTGAATAAGACCTGTTGGGGATAAATCCCGCTCTCGCCGAAGTCTAGCCCGATGCTCGGCCCAATGCAACCAGTAGCCGCAGAAGAGCTTTAGCGCCAGGCGCCAGGCGCCAGGCCGAGCCCCTACCACGGCCGAACTGCCTAGAGGCCGAACTCCCCTGCGCCAAGGTCCGGGCCGAACTACCTAGCTGCCGAACTCCCCAGCGCCAGGCTCCGGGCCGAACTCCCACCGCCAGCCGAACTTCCTGACGGCCGAGCTCCTTGGACTCCAAGCGGCAGGACTTCTTCGGGAGACGGACTCCTCCCAGACGCCCGTTCGGCCACCCGAGCTCCTCCCGGGTTTTCCTTTCGGACCGACTCCAGGCGAGCCCAGGCGGCCGAACCCCTTCGGACCGACTCCAGGCGGTCGAACTCCTCGGCAATCGTCCCTCGGCCGAACTCTACAGATGGCCGACCCTTCAGCCAGCCGAGCTCCTCCCGGGTTTCCCCTTCGGCCGAACTCTGTTACAAGTCCGAACTCCTCTGGACGAACTGTCGCCTGCAGCAAGACCGGACGGCGCCTTCCTCTCCGTACCGGACTCCATGCAGCCCACGACTCGCCAGTATGGCTCCCACGATCCACCGGACGACGCCTTCCTCTCCGTACCGGACTCCATGCGGCCCACGACGTGCCAGTATGGCTCCCACGATCCACCGGACGATGCCGTCCTCTCCGTACCGAACTCCATGCTGCCCGATGACTCTCTGCCAGACGGCATGGCCGTCACCATCAACTAAGCTCCGCTATAAAGGGACCCCTCCAGATACGCCAAGGCTAAGCTCTCTGAACTCTCGACTCTCTAAGCTCTTCCTCCTCTTCTCTAAGCTCCGGAACTCATTCCGAGCACTCCATTACTGTTGGCCAGAAAGCTGAACTTGAGCCGTCGGAGGGTCCTGCCGGAGCCACCCCCCACCGGCTTCCGGACGGGACTTTGTTTTGCAGGTCCCCGGCGGCGACCTCAGCGGCCTCGACTCCAGGCGACCTCCGGCGACGACCAGTTTCTGCACCAACAGATTGGCGCTAGAAGGAGGGCCTGAACCTTCGAGGTTCCCTTGTTCTTAAAGGAGTGCTCGGCGACGATTTCCTTCCCCTGCTCCGGATCTCTCTTCTCCCTCTTCAGGATTCCTTTTCTGGAAAGAAAAATGCCCCCCAGAAGAGCCTCGACCCGGAGGTCGGCAGCCTCCGCGGCCCGATCCCGTTCGGGTCCGTCCGCTCCCACTCCGGCCCCGGCAACACGGGCCCGCTCCGTACTCGCGGTAGATGCGGAGCAGTTCGACCTGCTTGCCCAGCAGGTCCGCGATCTTACGGAGGCGGTGCAGGCAGTGCAGGCCACGCATTCGCGAGGTCCGGCGCCCGCTCGACCGGCGCGGGGTTCCCCAGGAGCCCTGGGAACCCAGTCCAGGAGCGACCGATGTGGGCTACCCGACCTCCGGTCCCTCGGGAGAGAAGGGCAGCCGGCAAAGAGCCCCTGCTCGGACCGCGGCTCGACCCAGGGAGAGGCTTCGCACCTATTCTGCGAGAAGACCTTGGGGATTAAGGATCGCGAAGATTTCCTGGATCAAAGGCTCTTGGAAATGGGCCGACGCATAGAAGAACTTCGTCATACTCCTTCCTCCCGCGGTAATGATATTTGCACTGACCCTCCCTTTCTCACAGAAAATTATGCAGGAACAGGTACCGCCGAACTTCAAGCTCCCGCATTTTGAAAGCTACGATGGGACCACCGACCCGGTCGACCATTTGGAGGCCTTCAGGACGACGATGTTGCTCCATGGCGCGCCTGATGCCATTTTGTGTCGGGCTTTCCCTTCTACTCCTCAAGGGAGCGGCCAGGAATTGGTACTCGGCGCTTAAGCCGGGCACCATCCTATCGTTTGACCAAATGAGTCAACAATTCGCGGCCCACTTCGTCAGCAGCAAACGGCCGCGCAGAGGCTCGGATTCCTTGTTGGCCATCAGGCAAAAAGAGGGGGAACCCATCCGGGCTTACGTCACCCGGTTCAACGCTGCCGCGCTGGAAGTCCGGAACCTGGACCAATCAGTTGCTATGGCCGCCCTCAAGGGCGGCCTTCAGAAGAACGACCTGTTGTTCTCCCTGGAAAAGAAATATCCCAGGGATTTCGCTGACATGCTAGCTCGGGCCGAAAGCTATGCCCGGGCAGAGGAGGCTTTTGAGGCCAAGGATAATGAAGCTCGCGACAAGCGACGAGTAGGCAGAGCGGGAAGGCCCGCCGAAGAAAGAAAGCGCACCGAAGCTTGGCCGCGCTCCCGGAACTCCCCCTGGTCGCGGGCGAGCCCGGAACTCCACCTCGGGCTCGGGGGCGGGAAGCCACCGACGGAAGGGCACGCCGAAGTTCCCCTCGGCGCCGAAGTCCCCCTCGACGCCGAAGTTCCCCTCCGGCGCCGAGGTTCTCCCCCGCGACGAGGTTCCTCTCCGCGCCGAAGGTTCTCCCCTCCGACGGCGTTTTCACAGCTACGCCCCCCTCAACGCCCCGAAGGCTCAAGTGCTGCTGGAGATCAAGGGACGACTTCCGGAGCCGGAGAGAATGCGTTCCCATCCCAGAAAATGCAACCCCAACAAGTTCTGCCTTTACCACCGTGACCACGGTCACGATACCGAGGAGTGCATCCAGCTCCAGGACGAAATCGAGGAGCTGGTCCGGCGGGGCAGGCTTGGCCGATTCCTGCAAAGACAACCTAAAGAGCGGGAAGATCGGCCGAGAATGTTGCCGCCGAATGGGGAGGATCGGCAGGAGGATCGGCCGCCTCTCGGCGTCATTAACACCGTCTCAGGGAGGACCGCAGCGGGGAAAGACCGACGGAATCCGAGGGACCGGCGAAGAAGGCAGAGGACCTCGGAGCCCGTGACCTTCACCGAGGCAGACGCCCAGGGGATCCGATTTCCACATAACGACGCGGTTGTAATCTCTTTGAAACGTCGCTGATTATGATGTACGCCGCATTTTGGTGGATAATGGAAGTTCGGCGGACATATTGTTTTACGATGCCTTCTTAAAAATGTCCCTACCTGACACCCGCTTAGGGCCTGTAAATTCCCCCCTGGTAGGATTTGCCGGACACGCCGTTCCGGTCGAAGGCATGGTGACTTTGGCGGTGACGGCGGGCCAATCCCCAAAATTGGCCAAGGCGCGGATCGACTTTCTGGTCGTGAGGACCCCGTCCGCCTATAATGCAATCCTTGGGCGACCCGGCCTAAACGCACTACGGGCGGTAGTGTCAACCTACTACTTAAAGATGAAATTCCCGACGAGCCACGGAGTCGGCGAGGTCAGAGGAGACCAGGCCCTGGCAAAGTACTGCTACTCAGTCGCCCTGCGCGGGGGAGACCGGCCCGACCCTTACCTTGTTGATGGACTGGACGTCCGCGACGACCTCACTGAAGAACGGGGCGAACCTGCGGAAGACCTCGTCCCTGTGTCCTTACACGACGGAGACCCGGGGCATGAGGTGCAGGATCGGCTCCAACTTGGCGGCCGAGGTTAGGGGACAGCTCGTCGCTTTCCTCAGAAGGAATGCGGACGTCTTCGCCTGGGCCCCAGCGGATGTACCAGGGGATCGACGCCGATGTTATAGAACATCGGCTGGCCATCGACCCAAGGCATCCGACCCATCAGAGAAAAGTTACGCCACCAAGCCCCAGAGAGACAGAAGGCGGTAGCCGAAGAAGTGGATAAGCTCCTCGAAGCCGGACTCATCCGGGAGGTCAACTATCCGACCTGGGTCTCGAACGTGGTCCTCGTCAAAAAAGCAAACAACAAATGGAGGATGTGCGTCGACTTCAAGAAGCTGAACAAAGCCTGCCCAAAGGACAGCTACCCCCTGCCGAGGATCGATCAGCTGGTGGACGCAACCTCGGGCCACGAGCTCCTCACTTTTATGGACGCATTTTCTGGTTATAACCAGATACGCATGGCGCCCGAGGATGAAGAAAAGACCACCTTTATTACTGACCGAGGTCTCTATTGTTACAGGGTCATGCCTTTCGGACTCAAGAATGCAGGAGCCACCTACCAGCGCTTGGTCAATAAGGTCTTCAAGGGGCAGATCGGCCGCAACATGGAGGTGTACGTGGACGACATGCTAGTCAAAAGCCGAGCCTCGACAGACCACCTCGCCGACCTTGAAGAAACTTTCGGTGCGCTTAGGAGGCACAAGATGAAGTTGAACCCGACCAAATGCGCCTTCGGCGTGACCTCCGGAAAATTTCTAGGATTCATGGTGTCGAGACGCGGAATCGAGGCAAATCCCGAGAAAATCCGAGCCATTCAGGAGATGACTGCCCCGAAAACAATTAAGGAAGTTCAGCGCCTGGCTGGGAAGGTGGCGTCCCTGAACCGCTTTGTCTCGAGGTCGGCCGAGCGGTGCCTGCCCTTCTTCCAGGTCCTCAGGCGACCGAAAGATTTTTGCTGGACAGCGGAGTGCAAACAGGCATTCGAGGAGCTCAAAAACTACCTCGGCGCGCCCCCGCTGCTGGCAAAGCCCGAACCTGGAGAAGGGCTGCTCCTGTACCTAGCTGTCTCTCCAATGGCCCTGGCGGCTGTCCTGGTCAGGGAAGATGCGAAAGGCGCAACAACCAGTCTACTACGTGAGCCGAGCCCTTGAGGGACGCGGAGACCAGGTACTCCAAGTTAGAAAAATTAATTTACTGTCTTCTAATCGCTGCCAGGAGGCTCCGACCTTACTTTCAGGAGCATACCATAACGGTCCTCACGGACCAACCAATAAGAGCCGTCCTCCACCGAGCAGACGCTTCAGGAAGAATCGCCAAATGGGCGATCGAGCTCACGGAGTTCGACATCAATTACCGGCCCAGGCCATCGATCAAGGCTCAGATACTGGCGGACTTCGTGCTGGAATGCACCGCACCAGTTGAAGCCGAACTTGAATCAAGCGAGACTATCATCGGAGGGAGACCAAGCCCCAACGAAGCCGAGCTGTGGCGGTCGAGCTTCCCTGAAGAAAGGGCCGACCTTCTTGAAGGCGCCTGGGTTCTGCACGTGGATGGCTCATCCAACTCTAGCGGGGCCGGCGCAGGGCTGGTCCTGGTTAGCCCCGAGGGGATCGTCACCGAGTACGCACTGCGCTTCGAGTTTCCCACAACCAACAATGGGGCCGAGTATGAAGCGCTGATAGCCGGGCTGCAGATAGCCAGGGAATTGAAGGTGGGTCGGCTTCAAGTCTATAGCGATTCCCAGTTGGTGGTCGGTCAGGTCGGCGGCAGCTACGAGGCACGGGAGGAAAGCATGGTGATGTACCTCGGGAAGGTGAAGAACTTGGTACCAGCCTTCGACAGCTTCGACATTCGGCACATCCCAAGGACCGAGAATACAAGGGCCGACCTTCTCTCCAAGTTGGCCACTTCTGCCCCGGCCGAACTACCAAAAGAAGTGTTTCTGGAAACTCTGAAGTGCCCGACCACTGAAGAACCTCAGGCCATCCTGCGGACGGACTTCGAGCCCAGCTGGATCGACCCGCTGATCGCCTACCTCAAAGAAGGGGTCCTCCCTCACGACCAGAAAGAAGCTCGGAAGCTCAGGAGTCAAGCCTCCCGCTACGTCTTGTACGAGGGCAGGTTATATAAAAGGTCGTACTCCCTCCCGTTGCTGAGGTGCCTCCGACCCTCTGAGGCCTACATCGCGCTACGGGATGTCCACGAAGGACTCTGCGGGAGTCACGCAGGAGCCAGATCCCTATCGCAAAGACTACTTCGGCAAGGGTACTACTGGCCAACCCTACTTCGTGATTCCACGGAATACGTGAAGAAATGTGACCGCTGCCAGAAGAACGCCAGCGTGCAAAGGCAGCCGGCGTCCGAACTCACTCCGCTCACTGCACCCTGGCCCTTCGCGCAGTGGGGAATGGACATCCTCGGCCCCTTCCCAACGGCGTCCGGACAACGGAAGTTCCTCCTGGTCGCGATTGACTACTTTACCAAGTGGGTCGAGGCGGAACCACTAGCGAAGATCACCGAGGCCAAGGTGCAGGACTTCGTCTGGAAGACGCTGATCTGCCGGTTCGGTCTGCCCCGAGCCCTCATAACCGATAATGGGCGACAGTTCGCTGGAGCACGGTTTGCCGAGTTCTGCGAAGGACTAAACGTCTCCCACCACTTCACATCGGTGGCTCATCCGCAAGCCAATGGGGAAGCCGAGGTGACCAATCGGACCCTGCTGCAAGGCCTCAAAACGAGGCTCGACAGGGCAAAAGGGGCCTGGGCGGACGAACTCTACCACGTCCTCTGGGCATACCGAACTACGCAGAGGGTACCGACCGGCGAGACACCCTTCGCCTTGGCCTTCGGCACCGAGGCAGTCATCCCGATCGAGCTCAAACTTCCGTCTGCTCGAATCGTGGGCTTCAACGAGCAACTCAACCCCCAGGACCTCAGAGCCAACCTCGACCTTCTAGAAGAAAAAAGGGAGGCAGCCCGCATCCGGATGGCCGCCTACCGACGGAAGGTGGCTCAGTATTACAATTCCAGAGTCAAAAGCAAGGCGTTCAGAGTTGGGGACTTGGTGCTTCGACGAGCAGCCGTCTCTCAGCCCCAGAGTCAAGGGAAGCTCGTCCCAAATTGGGAAGGTCCGTACGAAGTGGTAGAGGTCATCCGACCTGGAACCTATCGCCTAAAGGAGCTCGGAGGACTAGCGCTTCCCCGACCTTGGAACTCAGAAAACCTGAGAATGTACTACCAGTAGTTTCCCTCAATAAAACCCCGTTGCTCGACACTATCGTTTCAGGATCGCTGGGAAAAAGCGAGCGGAAATGTCCCGTTAGGAATAGGAGGAGAGCCTCGTCCTGACATGAGCGAAGTCGAAGGCCCCGTTCACGAAGGACGGGATGGGGGGAGAAGCTCGGACGACGGTCCGGATGTGCCCCCACAGCCCGTTAGGAACAGGAGGAGAACCTCATCCTAGCGTGAGCAAAGTCGAAGGCC